>MU709607.1:0-26836 GCA_026770625.1 Nicotiana glauca
CTCCGGACTTGTAAACCGGATTACATTTGCAACGACCGCATTGTCCTTTTTATAAGGCATAGTTGGGCGTGATCAGGAATCCTAGGGACATTTAATTTTATTTTAAAAACACTAAGGGAAATTTCTTGACTATTTGATTTACAGTTTAAACCTTCATCGTTGGATGAATTTTCATCCTACCGTCAGGATACTGAAAGATTTGCCGATGGTTAAGCTAGTGTTTGTGAGTCCGAAACCTAAATAATAATTTTTAGGATTCAAAATATTTTTATACAGTTAAAAAAAAGTTATCTTTCTAACTAAAACACAGTATTAGTTTAACGAAATTTAGCCGTTAAAGGAAAATATAGTATAATACTGCATTTTAGTAAAGCACAGTATTATACTGTATTTTTCTATTAAATTATAAAGTCACCTTCTTCCCCACGACAGAAACCAGAAGGTTTCAATTAAAAAAAGAAAAAACCACCCATTTCCAGCGATCCCCCCCCCCCTCGATTTTAAAAAAAAAATCTATTGGGCTCCACCCTCACACAAAAAGTGAAGAGTGTAGGTCTCGTATACAACCCAAGCCTTCGATTGTTGTGGTTTTCTTGTTTTGGGCTCAAAATTTCAAATTTCTGACTTTTCTAAAATATAAATCGAGGTATTACGATGTATTAGTTTATGTCGAAACTCGTATAATTATGGATATTTGTTTTCTTGAATGTGTTTCCACATTGATTTGTGTTTTGTTTGCGGTTAAATTTATATATTATTTTTACCCGAATTAAATTATTAGCGTTTAAAAAAAAAGTTAAAAGTTGAGAAATAATTTTTATTGTTAATAAAAATGTTCATAAATTACTTTTACTGTTTTATATGTAATTTCGTGAATGATATGTTCATATGTTTGTTGTTTTTATTTAGTTTAGATTATTTATTTCCTTAAAGAATAGTGGTCTTTTAGCGTAGTAAAATATAGAGCATTATAGCGTAGTAAAATATAGAGCCTTTTAACATAGAGTCTCTGTAGTTTAAGTATCTACTAACTACAAACTCTATCCAATTACACTTTACAAAAATTAATTATTTAATTTATAAAACAAACACACAGAACTAACAAATTAATATATGTTGTCAAAATAAATATCGATGGTGGAACTCATAGATATATACCTTGTCCAATTAAAAATTAATTATTTAATTTATAAAACAAACACACAGAACTAACAAATTAATATATGTTGTCAAAATAAATATCGATGGTGGAACTCATAGATATATACCTTGTCCAATTAAAAATTAATTATTTAATTTATAAAACTAACAAAATTTTAAAAATATTGAAATTGACACACATAAGAATTCAGGATAGTTTGGTGCTACAGGGCCTTAAATATCGAGCCTGGAACCCATAGATATTTACTCTGTCCAATTAAATATTAAATATTTAATTTATAAAACTAACAAAATTTTAAAAATATTGAAATTGACACACATAAGAATTCAGGATAAGGTTGGTGCTACTGGGCCTCAAATATCGAGCCTAGAATTCATAGATATTTACTCTGTCCAGTTATATAATTAAATATTTAATTTATAAAACTAACAAAATTTTAAAAATATTGAAATTGACACACATAAGAATTCAGGATAGCTTGGTGCTATTGGGACTCAAATATCTAGCCTGGAGCCCATAGATATATACTGTGTCAATTAAATAATTAAATATTAATTATTATAACACAAACAAAATTGTAAAAATATTGAAATTGACACACATAAGAATTCAGTATAGCTTGGTGCTACTAGGTCTCAAATATCGAGCCTGGAACTCATAGATATATAATGTGTCCAGTTAATAATAAAATATTAATTATTATAACACTAACAAAATTGTAAAAATACTAAAATTGACAAACATAAGAATTCAGGATAGCTTGGTGCTACTTGTATGGAGTCGAATTTGACCAATCACGACCTACCGACAACATGACCAACAACTGAATGCTAATGAGTCGACACGAGGGAACTACCCCGGGGTGAGAGGAGGAACGACCTCGACCTGTCATCGGCTCCGCTGTAAAGTACATTGACGTTGTCATTCTAGTGACTCAGCTTGGATCCCCTACTATATAAAGGGGATCCGAGCCTTGTAATAGGCAGATAACTTGTAATAGAAAAACTGCTTCTCTCTCTCATCTTTATCTCCATCTCTCTCTCTCTTTCTCTCTCTCTCTCTCTCTCTCTCTCTCTCTCTCTCTCTCTCTCTCTATTATTGTTCCGATTATTGAAAAAATTCTGGGGTTTATTATCTCGACTACGATTTACCTCTTCATCTCTTTGATGGATTTGCTTTAAAAGAGTTTAACATCTTTTGAGCCAAAGACGTCTGTGGGAATTTCTCTAGTCGAAATCGTAGTTCTCACCTTGGATATCAAAAGCAACGATCTCTATTCTTCACACTCCATAGAAACCAGCGATGGCAGAGAAAGAAGCAAGGTTGAAGGCGATATCGAATATCTCAAACAACCTTTTGGAATCCCTCAACAAAGCCGCTAGAGAAGATACCGAGAATATAACACCAAGAGGTATACCGGAGAGAGAGATCTCACCATCTATACTCGAGGATCTGACGATCTTACGCGAAAGAGGAACTTCAACGTCCACGGTGAAAGAAACACCACCAGCAGTCAAAAAATTATTAGAGGAGTGGTTGACAATCGCTCTAAACACCGTGCTTGAAAATAATTTTATTTTAAAAACACTAAGGGAATTTCTTGACTATTTGATTTACAGTTTAAACCTTGATCGTTGGATGAATTTTTATCTTACCGTCAGAATACGGAAAGATTTGCTGAAGGTCTAAGCTAGTGTTTGTAGAGTCCGAAACCTAAATAATAATTTTCGGACTCAAAATATCTTTATACAGTTAAAAAAAAGTTACCTTTCTAACTAAAATACAGTATTAGTTTAATGGAATTTAGCCGTTAAAGGAAAACATAATATAATACTGCATTTTAGTAAAGCGGAGTAGTATACTGCGGTTTTCCTATTAAATTATAAAGTCTCCTTCTTCCCCACGACAGAAACCAGAAGGTTTCAATTAAAAAAAAAACCACCCCTTTCCAGCGGTCCCCCCCTCCCCGGATTTAAAAAAAATAATTGGGCCCCACCCGTCACATAAAAAGTAAAGAGTGTAGGTCCCGCATACAACCCAAGCCTTCGATTGTTGTGGTTTTCTTCTTTTGGGCTCAAAATTTCAAATTTCCGACATTTCTAAAAACATAAATCGAGGTATTACGATTTATTAGTTTATGTCGAAACTGGTATAATTATGCATATTTATTTTCTTGAATGTGTTTCCACATTAATTTGTGTTTTGTTTGCGATTAAATTTGTATATTATTTTTACCTGAATTAAATTATTAGCATTTAAAAAAATAGTTAAAAGTTGAGAAATAATTTTTATTGTTAATAAAAATGTTCATAAATTTCTTTTACTGTTTTATATGTAATTCCGTGAATGTTATGTTCATATGTTTGTTGTTTTGATTTAGTTTAGATTATTTATTTGCTTAAAGAATAGTGGCCTTTTAGCGTAGTAAAATATAGAGTCTTATAGCGTAGTAAAATATAGAGTCTTTTAGCGTAGTAAAATATAGAGCCTTATAGCATAATAAAATATAGAGCCTTTTAGTGTAGAGTCTCTGTAGTTTAAGTATCTACTAACTACAAACTCTATCCAATTACACTTTACAAAAATTAATTATTTAATTTATAAAACAAACACACAGAACTAACAAATTAATATATGTTGTCAGATTAAATATCGATGGTGGAACTCATAGATATATACCCTGTCCAATTAAAAATTAATTATTTAATTTATAAAACTAACAAAATTTTAAAAATATTGAAATTGACACACATAAGAATTCAGGATAGCTTGGTGCTACTGGACCTCAAATATCGAGCATGAAACTCATAGATATTTACTTTGTCCAATTAAATAATTAAATGTTTAATTTATAAAACTAACAAAATTTTAAAAATATTAAAATTGACACACATAAGAATTCAGGATTGCTTGGTGCTACTGGGCCTCAAATATCAAGCCTAGAACCCATAGATATTTACTCTGTCCAATTATATAATTAAATATTTAATTTATAGAACTAGTAAAATTTTAAAAATATTAAAATTGACACACATAAGAATTCAGGATAGCTTGGTGCTACTGAGACTCAAATATCGAGCCTGGAACCCATAGATATATACTGTTTCCAGTTAAATTATTAAATATTAATTATTATAACACAAACAAAATTATAAAAAATATTGAAATTGGCACATATAAGAATTCAGGATAGCTTGGTGCTACTGAGCCTCAAATATCGAGCCTGAAACCCATATATTGTGTCCAGTTAAATAATAAAATATTAATTATTATAACACTAACAAAATTGTAAAAATATTAAAATTGACACACATAAGAATTCAGAATAGCTTGGTGCTACTTGTATGGGGTCGAATTTGACCAATCACGACCTATCGACAACATGACCAACCATTGAATGCTAACGAGTCGACACGAGGGAACTACCCCGGGGTGAGAGGAGGAACGACCTCGACCTGTCATCGGCTCTGCTGTAAAGTACATTGACGTTGTCGTTCTAATGACTCGGCTTGGATCCCCCTATTATATAAAGGGGATCTTAGTCTTGTAATAGGCAGATAACTTGTAATAGAAAAAGTGATTCTCTCTCTCTCTCTCTCTCTCTATATATATATATATATATATATATATATATATATATATATATATATATATATATATATATATATATATATATATATATATATATCTATCTCTCTCTCTCTTACTATTATTATTATTCCGATTATTGAAACGACCAACAGTGAATCGCACTTGGCTCCAATGACTTCTTATCTCAAGCTTTTAGCTAGATCGAGACCTGCAAATCTGCAATCATTGTCACATACTCGGCCTCATTATTAGTCAACCTAGAAGTTTTGATAGATTGTCTAATAGTACTACCTGTTGGTGGCTTCACAACAATGCCGAGCCCGGACCCTTTCACAATCGAGGCAACGTCCGTGAAAAAGGTCCATACCCCCGATGATGTACCCGATTTTAGTAGAAGTTCCTTTTCCACTTCAGGCACGAGGGTTGGCATAAAATCGGCTACGAAGTCGGCCAAGATTTGAGACTTGATGGTCGTTCGGGGTTGATATTCGGTATCGTACCCGCCAATTTAGACTGCCTATTTAGCCAATCTTCCCGATAGTTTGGGCTTATGCAAAACATTTCGGAGAAAATATGGCTTTAACTTTCTGTATGCGTTTATTAATGCAAGTGCTAATTTTTCTAAGTAAGGGTATCTAGTTTCAGCATCTCTTAGAGTTCGACTTACATAATAAATAGGAAATTGTGTACCTTGCTCTTTTCGAACTAGCACCCCACTTACCTCAATATCGGACACTACCAAATATAAGTAAAGCTTTTCATCTACCTTCGGGGTGTGAAGCAAAGGCGGGCTCGATAAGTATCGTTTCAATTCTTTTAAGGCTTGTTGGCATTCCGGGGCCCATGCTAAATCCTTTTTCTTTTTGATCAAGGAAAAGAACCTGTGACTTAAATTTGATGACCTTGAAATGAATCGACCCAAGGCGGCTATTCGACCAGTTAGCCTTTGCACGACCCTCACACTATCCACGATTGTGATATCCTCGATGGCCTTGATCTTGTCGGGGTTGATTTCGATGCCCTGATTTGATACAATGAAGCCGAGGAACTTACCCGAGCCGACTCCAAAGGCACATTTTTTTTAGTTAAGCTTCATATTGTATTTCCTCATGATTTTGAATGTTTCCTCCAAACGAGTTAAATAGTCCTCTACGCAGGGACTTAACCAACATATCATCAATGTAAACTTCTATAAATTTACCTATATGTTCCTCAAATATTTTGTTAACTAGACGTTGGTATGTGGCTCATGCATTTTTACGTCATAACACTAGGTTCTAAACTTAGTGATAAACGAGGTCTTCTCCTGGTCCCTCGGGTTCATCTGAATCTGATTGTACCCGGATTAGGCATCGAGAAAGTTAAGGATATCGTTGCCGGCCGTGGCATCGATCATGCGATCGATGTTAGGCAGTGGAAAAGAGTCTTTAAGGCATGCATTGTTTAAATCCTTATAATCTATACACATTCTAAGTTTGTTTCCCTTTTTAAGAACTACAACTACGTTGGCTAACCACTCGAGGTATTTTACCTCTCAAATAGACCCTATTTTAAGAAGTTTGGTTACCTCATCCTTTATGAATGCATGCTTCACCTCAGATTGAGGTCTCCTTTTTTGCTTTACTGGTTTGAACCTGGGGTCAATGCTTAGCTGGTGTATTGTTATTTCCAGCGGAATTCCTGTTATGTCTAAATAGGACCAAACAAAACAATCCATATTATCGATAAGAAATTGAATGAGTTTTTTCCTGAGTTGGGTATTAATCTCGTTCCCAGGTATACCTTTTTCTCGGGCATGTACTCGATCAGTATGACCTGTTCCAGTTCCTCGACCATTGACTTGGTTGCGTCCAAATCTTCTGGAACAATGAAAGTTCGAGGAGTAAATAAATCCTCTTCGTCATCTTCGATTACCTATTCCTCCGCCTCGATCAGGACTGAATCGGTGATTGTTATTTGGCCGCCTGTTTACCTTTGGCCCCGATTTTTCCGAGGTCGAAGGCACTAGAATTGGTGTCACCTCATTGACTGCAAACATTTCCTTTGCAGCATATTGTTCTCTGTAGACCATTTCCGCGCCATCCACTGTTGGGAATTTCATCATCCGATGAAGGGTTTAAGGTACAACCCTCATGTTGTGGATCCATGGCCTCCCGAGAAGTGCATTATACCTCATGTCGCCTTCGATGACATGGAATTTCATATCTTGGATGGTTCCGTCCACATTCATTGGTAGGATTATTTCCCCATTCAATGTTTTGCTTGCCATGTTGAAGCCATTTAGGACTCGGGATGCAGTCATAATTTGATCCTGTAGGTTGAGCTGTTCTACAACGCTCGATCTGATTATGTTTGCTGAGCTACCTGGATCCACTAGAACACGTTTAACTTGAATTTTATTTAATAAAATAGAAATTACCATGGCGTCATTGTGCGGCTGAGATATGCCTTCCTCTTCCTCGTCATTGAATGGTAGGACGTCCTCGGGCACATAGCTTCGAGTCCGTTTTTCACTGGTGATCGACACCTTGGTGCGTTTGAACACAGGCCCTTGTGCAATATTGACACCGTCAACGATCATGTGTATTACATGCTGAGGTTCTTCCTACTCATTTTTCATGTTTGCATCTCTTTCCTTGAAGTGGTTCTTAGCTCGATCACTGAGAAATTCTCGAAGATGACCCTCGTTGAAAAATCAAGCTACTTATTCCCTTAGTTGTCTACAGTCTTTAGTTCTATGGCCATGTGTGCCATGATACTTGCACATTAAGTTTGGATTTCTTTGAGAAAGAACGGTTTGAATAGGCCAAGGCCACCTAGTGTCTTTGATTCTTCCAATAGCTGACACTATCCCCGATATATCTACACTGAAATTGTACTCCGATAATCGAGGTGCTTTTGAGGGTTCATATGTTTATCGAACCCATTGTTGCTCATGAGTCCCTGAGAGCTTTGACCTCGATCATTTCGAGGAGCATTACGCCCCGAGCCGTTGTTTCTCTGATCTATATACGGCTGATACCATTCCTTGTTCGATCTTGAATCCCTGTCTGTATCCCTCGGGGGCTTAGCTGCCAATCTATTAAGATGAACTGAACCCGAGGGGGCTCCCAACTGGTCGTCCTCGACCCTGATCTTTGATTGATAACGATTATGCACGTCTGACCATGTCATAGTTGGATACTCGATAAGATTCTGCTTTAATGGTCGAGAAGCGATTGAACTCCGCTCTTTCAAACCCTGCATAAAAGCTTGCACTCCCTAGTCATCCGAGACCGGAAGTAATTCCATTCGCTCCATTTGAAACCGGGATACGATCTCCCTTAACATCTTATCGTTCCTCTATCTTATCTTAAAAACGTCTGATTTTCTCCTTGCCACCTTTACGGCCCCGGCATGTGCTTTCACGAATGCGTCTGGTAACATAGCAAACGTCAATAGAGTTTGGGGGCAAGTTGTGATACCAAGTCATGGCTCTCTCTAACAAAGTTTCCCCAAACTTTTTCAACAATACTAATTCGATCTCATCATTTAAATTGTTTCCTTTAATCTTGCAAGTATATGAAGCAATATGCTCATTAGGGTCGGTTGTCCCATTGTATTTGGGTATATCGGGCATGCAAAACTTTTTAGGAATAGGCTTCAGAGACGCACTCGGAGGGAATAACTCTTTTATGAACTTTTTGGCATCCAAACCTTTCAAGATCGGAGGTGCCCCCGGTATTTGATCAACGCGGGAGTTATAAGTCTCCACCTTTTTGTCATTACCCTCAATCTTCTTTTCCCCAGACTCGATTCTCTTGAGGAGTTATTCGAGCATCCTCATAATTATAGGGTCAGTCCCCGAGCCACTACCGTTTGATCTCTCTGGCTCCGGTTCAACACTTCGAGTGTTTTCTGGTTCGGCTACACTCAGAGTTTTATTCTGACTTTGAAGTTGAACGATGGCAATATATTGAGCTTGTAGCATCTCGAATTTTACTTGGAGGCTCACTCCCCCATCTCCTATACCCTGCGTTCCTTGGCCACCAGATCGGGCTTTCCTACGTACACTCCCTCCGGGGTCTGTGCCTAAATCCTCGTTCAGAGTAATGTGTGAACTAACATCAGCCGATTCCATATTTGGCACTTCCCCATGGTTTATTTGTGGTATATCAACCCTATATTGTTGTTTTCCCTCATCAAATCTTAGACCATCGTTGTCGTGCATATGTGTGTTTTGTGAGCTAGACATGTTTCAACCTGAGAATCAAAAATTCTTGACAAGAAAAAGTGTAAAAATAACGTGTGTTATGAGAATCAATAATGAAATAATCACTATTATCTTTAGCCGCACGGTGGGCGCCAAACTTTTTACCTCAAAAATACGAGTAACAATTAAATTTAATTTGTGATCTTAAAGATATGTGATATAGTTCAATACTGATTAATAATCAAGAAGTATAACATATAAATGAAAGAAATGAGTAAATCAAACCAGTATTGCTAGGCAGTATCGACCTCGAGCCAAAGTGACCTCGAGATGGATCAAGAACGATAAAACAAGAATAATAAAGCTAAAAAATAATTCTGATGAATAATGAGCAAAAAAGTAAGAGAGTATATTCTTTGCCAATGATTAGATGAAGTTTACAAATGATTGGGTCCCCTTTATACAATAGGGGAACCTTAAATAAGGTACATTTTTATTTACAGTAAAGAATGTTATTGGGACAGTTGTCTAACCGCCTACAAATTAATCTACATCTCTCTGTCTCCGTCTTTGAGAGACTACTATCCAAAAATTATTTATGCCCTATTTATATAGCATATTTTTCAAACAAAGCATATTCAATAGTCCCCATTCCTTAACATTAATCCACCACTAAAGATATTCGTGCATCGCACGAGCATAGAGACTAGTTATATTAAAAGCACGAAGGTCCTAATCGAAATATTGTTCGCCTTTTTTACCATTTCAAAATAGATTTCATTTTGGGTTGAATAGTCATTTCATAATTTCCTAGCATTAAGAACTTTCAAATCAAAATAATATTTTCTTATTAAATTCTTACTTATTTAAACTAGGTAAAATAACCATAATACATTCCAATTAAGTTACTTTTCTTTATTTGAAATTAACGAAAGTTCCATAATACAGTCCAAGTTACTTTTCCTTATTTCGAAACTAAGTTTTTACTACTAAATCTAAATGAAATCCTACATAGGTTAGAAAAATACACCTATAAAAGAATGAATGTAAAATTGAGTTAGCCACAACGCCCAATCAAGTTATGAACTCCATTGCTTTATCTAACTTTAAATTGGTTTTATTATACTTGATATTAGACGTTGTAATTATATAAATTTAATTATATATTCTTTGGTTTTACTGCAATTCGTGTGATTTCCCAAGTTCTATGCTATCTGTTGCTAATAGTAAGGTAAGCCCGTGATATGCACGGGCCCAACATTATTGATTTGTAAAGTATATAGTAAAAGATAACAACATATGATAACTTTATAATATCATAGGCATAGCTGTTACTGATTGTATCATAGCAACATATACAACACGTATTTTATGTACAATTGTTTTAAGTTATAATATTGAAACTTAGAGTGTTTACAAACTAAACATATTCACTCTCTGAAGTTGATGCAATTCCAATGGAGGATGAAAATAGTTGCACATTTTCTCTTGAGATGGAGACCTGCAAGGTTTCAAACACCAAAAGATGCAATTGCTTGTTGAGAAACCATAGGAGACAAAGTAAAAGCACAAAAAGGGCTTTTGATATATCACTAAGAATTAATAAATATATTAACACATGTACGTTGAATAGCTTGTGTCTGGTAGGTGAACTTCTTCAACTCATGATTTATCAGTTGCATTGATTTATCATTTGCATGTGATAAGATTTATCATTTACATTCGTCAGTATAGTTTTTAAATATGGCATGCCGAGTAAATGCAAATTTAAAAAAAAAATAACAGACTGTATCTTTTGAGTAAGAACATATTCAAATCTGAAATTTTACCTGGAATAATACTTTATTGGAGGACATTGAAATACCAATATTTTCTATAATATTTGGTCCTTAACATAGAAAGATATCATTGAATTACAATCATTTTTCTAAAGAAGAAAAGTTCCTCTTCTTAACCCAAATGAAGATAAAATGTCAAACCCAAATAGACATAAAAATCTATAAAGATCAATGGATTCCATATGCTTTGTCTTTTCTCTACAATGTTAATTTTTTCAAGAAACATTCCCATTCCCGATTAAGCATCCTTCACCCACTTTGTTTAGCCAAACAAACAAATTTGATCAACAACAACAACAATCCAGTATAATCTCACAAGTGGGGTTTGGGGAGGGTAATATGTACGCAGACCTTACCTCTACCCGGGGTCAGAGAGGCTGTTTCCCGGAAACCTTCGACTCAAGACATCAACAAGAGACGATAAGTTAGTACTATCAATAGACTCATACTAAAAATAACATAAAATGCACAACATAACACAAAATAACAAAATAGCAGCAATGTAAATAACCCGCTGTAACAGGTAAATTACATTGATATCGGTGTAAAAATTTCACTACAACATAGTGTCCGTGTATATAACTTAAATCTAAATACACCCAAACTTATATTGAGGAAAATAAAACAGAAAGCCAACCTCGCGAAGGGTATGTTCAGTGGTAAATAACCCGCTATTTACAGTGATGGTGTAAAAAGTACATTACAATGTCCATATATAACTTGAATCCAAAACAATATACTATAACTTTTATACCCAAGCTTACAATGAAAAAAACCCCAGAAAATCAAACCTGGCGAAGGGTATGTTCAGTGGTAAAATGAGACAAATGACCAACAAAGAGCGTACAATACGAGTCACCAATAGCCTTCGGGTCACCAAAAGGATCATACAAGCCGGCATTAGAGCAAAGAAGAGCTCTTTAAACGGCGTTATCGTGAGGAAGAATGTCAGTTCCATCAATGCTTCCGGCTTGAATTGGATGGTATATAGAAGCATAAAATACTGAATTTAGATTTCCCCCCGGTTGAAGAAGAAAAGTCACCGGTTTAACAATAGTACAACACAGTTATCATATTTCTTCCTTGGTAAAGCACGGTCGATTTCTGTCCAAAACATGGCAGTATGTAGCGAAAGAATAAATCGATACTCTACTATTTTTCAAAGGCAGCCTAACTGTCCAATAAAATCCACTCAGAAAGTTTAACCAAAGAAAGCACATTAGAGTACAAATTAAGACACTTATTAAGAATTAGTAACGATAAATTTTAGATAGAAGAAAGAAAAATCTTGTCGACTACATATATCTTTAAACCTGACAACTCAATTACACGGTTGCAATGCCAATGTCATACTAATTTTAACTATGCAAAAAGTGTAACGCTTGGCGTTACCATTCTTAATCATAGAACAACTAAAATAAACCAAGTTATTATCAGAGAAAGCGAGTAGCAATTAGAAATATAAATTTAGTTTTTTTTCAAGTCGAGTTACCACTCCACTCTTAACCACAGAACAACTAAAATCAACCAAACTATTATCAGAGAAAAAGGTCATGAACTTCTCCTTATTGGTCCTAATTTGAGTTTTTCTGATTTGTCATACTGTTATTATAAATTTAGACTGATTTCTGTACCGCAAAGGGAAGAAGAAAAGAGGGCCAACTAATTAGCAAGATCATTTGCACCATTTCATTCACCAATGTCCCGATTAGGTTAGGCTATTTACATCACACTCCTTGAGTGCGGCCCTTCCCCGGACCCTGCGTGAATGCGAGATTCTTTGTGCACCGAATTATTCATTCACGAATGTCCCGATTCGTGAAACTGAATTGTTGTTACAGTCAACCAAAATATTTCATCATGCTAATATTTCTCTTTGTTTAAATGTCTTAAGGCCACCAAAGTTTGAGTCAGAAAATTGTAGAGGCATAACACCAGCTAAGTGAGTCAACAGTGGATTGAGGCCATGTTTGGTGAGATTCAAAATGCAACATGTTTGGAAAGCTAAAGTAAACAGTTCAAAGTACCAAACAGAGTCCGTAAGACCAGTAAAATGGACATTGTTACCCCCTTCCCATACCTACTTCCTAGGAGCAAAAACAATATATATCACAAAGTTTCCCTAGTCATTAGCATTTTTTGAAGCTGCAAAATCATGCCTTCGCAATTGAAATTCCATTTAATCTATTGATGTGAATGAAGAAAGAGGATGAAAATCAAATTACTACCTGAAGAAATCCATATATGTGTAAAACAACTTGGGAAAAACTAAGGCCAAAAAAAATACTATAAAATAAAGGGGAGAATAATTTTGTACTACAGATGGAGGCCAAGTTACCCTCCCTGCATATAGATCTCGACTTTCTAGTGTTGATGCTGCTCATTTCGATGAGTTGGATGAGAAATTAGACACTTCCCCTACTTCATTTATATCAAATAATTAATATCATCTTTCTGAAAGGTATGCATGCAGTTGTCTCAGAGCCATTACTTGGTACATATCATGGCTGTTTACTATCTTACAATCAAGGAGTACTTTACAAGGATTCAGGAAGCATATGTAGCTACTATTGCTACAACTTACTTTTTAGGTTATTTACTCTCTGCCTATCACAATCATATGAAATCTTTAGGAAAAGAAATGGTATGACACAAAAGATCTGCTTCACATACAACATTATATTGCCAACTAAGAAATATTTAAGAGGTTGAGAAAAGATTGAATTACTTACTGGAATGTCAGCTATATCTCCAGTGCCAAAATATTGTAATAACCCTTGATCCTTAAATTTGAATCAACCATTAGCCTACCATGACTGGCCAAACTATCATTCAAAATTATTTCTTTTAGTCATGTTTAACCAATTTGTGTTCCAATACAACTAAAATGGCAATCAGCAACTATGTTTTCTCCACATGTTTGATTAACACCATCAGACGTAGAGTTCAAATCGACAAATTGACCTAAGATGATTTCAACTTTCTTTGAAGTAAGCCAATTCAGAGTCCTTCTGCTGGCACTTTCTCCGACGAATTCCAACAATCTTGATCCCTTGTGCACCAGTGTCACTTTCTTATCAGGAAAATCAATAGCAATTTCAGCAGCTAGCTCCACTCCTGTTGGCCCTCCTCCAACTATTAATATGGAGTTAGCAAATTTTATCTTTTCATACTCTGTGAACCAAGAAAAGTTGGAGTTAAGCAACCGTGCATAGATAGGCACAAAAAAAGTGATGATGTGTGTTTCCCTATACTCCCACTTCTTACATCGTCAGCTGATATCTTCTTGAGCATTAGCAATGTCCTCAAAGTTTTTCATATTTACGACAACACAAACAATATACATTCAGCTTATGGAAATAAATTGAAGTGCGATCAGAGAAAGCGAGTAGCAATTAGAAATATTACAAATTTAGGCCTTTCGCAAATAAATAACCAACAAATAAAATAAAGAGAAAAGACAATATACAGTTCACAGATGTAGCGAGAAGAACCCAAATAATAAAAAGGTAAAGTTAGAGAAATACAAAATCTCAACTCAAAATACAAAGACCTTGGCCCAACATACTGAATTTTGAGTTATTCTTTATTATGAATGCATGCATCTTATGTCCTGATATTCATATCCTAAATAAAATGAGAACAAACTAAAGCCAAAAGACTTGCCCTTGTGCATAATGTTCATATATACATCATTATGCATTTATAATAGGAGTGTGTGGTCTAATAGAACATTATTTAAATATACAGCTTCTAATAATATAGACACAGTATCCAAAACTACAATAGATTAGATGCATCTTCAACCACACCTCAAGCACATCTATATTGATCATTTTCTAAGAGTAGCAGCAGCTTAGTAGCTGGCCTTTGCATATCAAAAGCCCTAGCACATGAAGAGGTTTTTGAGTATCTTAAAAATTACGCAGTAAAAACCAACTGAAACAATCAACTAAAAGAAATCTAAATTAAAATCAATACAAATTTCACAACTCACGAACGGTCCTGTAGGGTGCCTACAAAACGTTTTGCCACCAAAAAGCATAATTAACCTTATGAGAAACTCTAGTATAACATGCATCATTTCTTTTCATAACCTCTATACTGATCATACAATACCACGTTTAATGTGATCTCTGTTATAAATTTACATTAATAACAATTAATGGTAGAAGGGTGATGCAATAATGAATTTCTTTAATTAGTACATTTGTCATCACAGAAAAACAGATATTTTAGTAAACTGCTAAGTAGCAATATCTATTCAAGAATTGATCCCATGTTAAAAATAACTTATAAAAGAAAATGACATATTTTTTTTACCTGTAAGTTTAAAACATTGAGGTAACCAAAAACTTTCAGAAGCAGTAACCACCCTTCCTACTTGTAATGATGATCATCACTTCAAAATGCCTTTGAACCCTGCATCTAGTTATTCTAGGTTTACCACCCAGTAAGCGATTCAAATAAAACCAAGCTTTTATTTGAAATGAGATTCAGCTGGATTTTAAGAACATAAATAGATGATTTAGAATGAAATAAATGAGGGCTTGAGAAATAATAATAATAATAATAATATCAACTAATTGAAGAGGTCTTGAGATAAGCTTTCTCTCTGTCTTATTTGAAGTTAACTAAGAATTTTGAACTGTAGATAATAAAGGAACTTAACTTTTATGTTTACTTTGATGATGTTGGTGGTAACAGTTTCAACCAACTCGCCTGAAGGTTCAGTTTTCACAACTTCTTTCACTTCTTGTTCAGCTCTAGTTGGTGACTCATTTTTTTTTTGTTTCTCTCACCATCACTGTCGAGAGAAAATATGTTCTATATCTACATAAAATAAAACTGAGAGTTTTGTATGCAAGTTGTCAGAGTTTATCTAGAGCGAACATTTCAATTTAATTCGAACACGTTGTCTGGCACTTTTGAACATGCTTAATAGGTAGGATAAGAAGTTGTGCCTATAAATGATTGAATTCAATATGTTTAGACATGAAACTACAAGAAGGAAATCTAAAAGAGCAAACTTAAACACGTATAATTGCATGTATACTTCATTCCCCAATAATAGTAAGGATATGGAACTAATCATCAAACACTTTCCCTTGTTTTTCTCCATCTAATAAAATCATAAGCATGTGTCTTTGAAAAATCGAACACCCGTGAGGTTAAGTAACGAAAAACATGCAGTATAATTTGTAAAATGCAAGCTAAGTTAATAATCAATACTTCGGAAGTTATTGAAGGGAGAATTGCCTCTTTTTTCTCATGTACAGTATAAGATGCATAATAAAAAAAAATATATGTTTGCAAACAATTCATAAGTGGAGATGTATTCCTAAGCCAAGTCAAATATATTAGTATTAATTTTCAGAATTTTACAGAAGGGATCAAAGTCAAGTCTGCTCTGTTCCTGGATATTATGGGAGGTATATGGAAGACTAAGGCCTAAATATAGATCCTTAAGTTTCAAGTCTAAATCATACTAAAATAGTAAAACAACCTTTGCAGAGTGGGATGGTGCGACAACTCTAACATTATTCAAGAATAAAAATCGATATATATTTCAATTATATCTGTATCATAGGCTTCCAAGGGAGACTTTCATGTCATTTAAGCCGACAGAAATAGCTCTCTTTTGTAATTTTTGCATTGTATTATAACTGTTATGAATTTGTATGACTTCTGCTGTCAGTTAATTTGCAAAAAAAAAAACAGAGTGCAATGGAAACTACTCTAGAACAGGAAAGAGTGAAATATGCCGAGTAACTGATATTGTGTATCGTTTGGATTGTGTCGTAAAATATTTCTGTCAAGTTGTCTATAATTGGAGCATTAAAGCATATAAAACTACATATAGGTGAAATAACAAGTTTCACAAATTATTTTCCACCCATCAATGATGTAAAAAAGAACCGTCTCACTATTTAGAGATAGGAAAAGAAGCAACATGCACCAAGGAAGAGAAATTAAATATCTCCATCCCAACACAAGATTGAATTTTTTATATTGTATGTTAATCTTTTAAGAAAACAAACACACAGAGAAGGGCAATAAAGAAGGGAAATTGATAGCAACCGGAAACTATATCATAGAAGTACATCTCTCAGAGGAATTAAATCAAACAACTGTGTGTGTACCCCAGATCCCCTCATTTCAAATACAACTTTTATCAAAATATCCGATATGTGCGAATTTAATCTACCCAATCCTAATTTTTATATACATAGGGCTTTACCAGAATTAATAACATAATCTTTATTTGGACAAGGTAAGAATTATCAGTAGCATACTCTTTCAGTATTTCAAGATATAACAAATACTGAAAGTTGATTCAAAATGACAAATGTTTCCTTCGAGTTTCAACAACAAACCCATTATCTTTACACATTCACTGCTAAGGATTTATTTTTTGTTTTGAATTAGCACGGGCACGCACGGGAAAGAGAAACCTGACTCCTTATCAGTAGATTCTCCCAAAAATCATTAATCTCATTGTTAGTTGTTGGAGCAATTGAATGAAGGGACAATTTGCAGTCAGAAAAGAGAAGCTTACCGATCCTGAAGATCAAAATAACTAATTAGACAAAATTTTTAATACCCATTTCAAAATACCAGCCCGTCTCCTTATCACCCTTCAACTCGGTGTGTTATATATATATTTCGCGTCATCAAACCTTTTTGGCTTCAATGCTCTTCACTTACTTCCACTATATATAGAGTAGCCACTTTTCACATTGACTACGGAAAGCAAAAACCTTAAACTGAAACAACATCCAATACAACTGTACACACTTCTTTGCTGCAAGTGAAGCCATGTTGCACAAGTTTTTGGTGGTGAATTCTTTGTAAGGATCAATTACGCCTAGGAAATGGTGTGGTATACCACAACGTTTTTCTTGTGTGATTTTGTTAGTGGCAATATAAGACCTTTGTATACTTGTATTTTGTCGGAGTTCATTCTCAAACTCCGACAAAATACAAGTATACAAAGGTCTTATATTGACCGTTGTGGTATACCACACCATCTCCTAAGCGTAATTGATCCTTACAACGAATTCACCACAAAAAACTTCTGCAACATGGCTTCTCTTTGCATTAAGGGGTCGTTCTGCTTGCCTGAACTTTGCTGACTCTGCTCGGAAGTTGCCTATTCCTGCTTCCACCGATGCCAAGGATATTCAGAAAACGACGGCTGAGGCCGCGGAGGCATTCCGGTTATCCGAGGCCGAAAACATGCCGGAATACTCAGGAGAAGATACGAAGGAAGTGAACAATACTCCTGAAAATATGTTTTATATGGATGAGGAGGCGCTATTCTTCATGCCGGGATTACTAGTGAATATGGCAGAAGGACTAATGTTACCTCCACCTCAGTGTTCCCAAATTGGAGATCATATGGAAGCATGTTTGTGGGGGTCCAGCCCATAAATCAAGCAAAACAATTTTTTCCTTTGTCCTCTTTTTCTAAATTGGCAACCACTTTACCTTTTGCTTTTGTCAAATATGGCAGGTAGCACTTTCCTTCGGCATTTGTCAAGTATAGCAAAATTGTCAAGCACACTAGGCGAGGTTATGCTTCGGCTCTCATTTTAGGCGTGATGAAAAATATATTTGAGAGCTAGAAAGAGAGAATAAGGTATAAGAAAATAGTCTGTGAAGAAAATAGAGAGTGAGCGATATTGTAGCGAAGTGAAAATAGCAAAAGAGGGTTATTTTTTTTAGTGTTGTAGTGTTCTTTGAATTATTTTACTCGGACCTACAAAGTGTAAAATTTTTTGTTATAGTGATATCGGTTGCTCCTCTCATACCGTAGTTTTTCTCTTATTCAGAAGAGTTTTTCACGTAAATTTTTTGGTGTTGGTATCACTCTTTTATTCTTGTTAATTATCGTATCTTGGTGCTACATTTTTATTCCGCTTTTAATACCGTGGCGTTTATTCCCTACAATATTGACATGCCTTTGGGGAGTTATTCTATTTAAATATAACTCCGGCTATTTCTTAGTATTCGGTGATATTCCCTAAAAGTACAGTTACAATTAAGATTTCGGATGTTTTGGTAAGTTTCGCACTCATGAATATTTGGATGGTACGGATGTATATAGGCGTTGTGAATTAGTATGATGTACTAGTAGATGCTTGCCTGTGCTGTCGCACGGGCCCAATAGACGGCACAGGCATAGATGACCGCTAGAGATATCATAAATTGTAAAAATAGCACGGTATAGTCAGTTTTCGGATTGGTCATTCAAAATAGCCAGCATTTATCAAGTCAGTAAAAAATAGTCATTATTTTGCTGACATAATATACTGGAGTTCGGTGCACTTGTGTATAAACTCCAATATATTATGTTGGACCGGTATACTTTGCTGACTCCAGTATAATATACTGGAGACTGGAGCACCGGTGCTCCAAACTCCAGTATATTATACTGAAACGGTATACTTGCTAGAATTTCAGTATATTATGTTGGAGTTCCAGTATACTTATCCTAGAACTCAAGTATAATATGTTGGAGTTCAAGTATACTTATGCTGGAACTCCAGTATAATATACTGGCGTATTTTTCAGGTTTTGAACAGTATTTTCGCTCATATTTATCTTTACATGAAAAGTAATTAAATTTCAATTACTTTTGAAACTTGACTATTTTTGAACAACCAATTGTAAATCTGGCTATTTTTGAATTTCACCCTCGTCAACTTGCTTTCTTTTGTTTGAAGAATAATGTAATTTGTGCAAGTAAGACACAAAGCTATAATGCTAATGAGTGGGAGGAATTACTCAGGTCAATATATTCGAGCCCATGTCTTTGGATAATTAAAATTGAGGGGAAAAGTTCCAATAACAGTTGCAATACTATTTTCAGCGTTAGAGTTCTCTTTTGCCAAGTTCCGTGGGACTAACCATAGAAACAATAATGCATAATAATATAAGTAAACACAAACATTGGTTTATGTAACCAAAATTTAGAGCCCGTTTGGCTTAGCTTATTTAGAGTAGCTGATAAGCATTAGGTGCTGAAAAGCACTTTTAAATGCTGAAGCTGATTTAAAAAATAAGCAGTTACGTGTTTGGATAAAAGTGCTGAAATTAATAATAAACAGTTGAAGAACTAGGTATACGAAGAGTTTGTTCTAAAAAGAAGTATTTTAGGGATAGAATAGTAAATATTTTGGTCAAACCTAAAGTGTTTATAAGCTGAAATTTGATAAGATGGAGGAGACCAACTTATGGCTTTTGGCTTATTTTTGGCTTATCTTATAAGCACTTTTAATCTTACCAAACGCGTAGATAAGCCAAAAAGTGCTTATAAGCCAGTTTGACCAGCTTATAAGCTTAGCCAAACACCCTCTTAGAAAAACACTCGAGCAGGCAAATTTTCATTAGCATCAGTTGGAATCCCACAAGCTCTCTTAGTATCTGTTACTGCAGCTTATGCAGCAAAATAGCAATTGAATGAACGGATCAGCTATTTTTCTGTCATACTTGACTCCATTGTAACTGCCCGCAATCTACACAGAGAAGAACTACACGGATAACCAAATGTTTCATCAAACTATAAATAAAGAAAATTAAAAGAAGAAAATAAGAAAGAATCCTAACCACCTTTGCATGACTACGACAGATTGTTAACATCTAGCATATTTAAAAAAAAAAAAAAGTTATTGCGAGTTTTCTAATTTAGTTCAGCTGATCACGTAAAGAACTTCTAAAGCCAAAGGCTCATGATTTAGCAACATTTTATTATATTTGGCATGCATTTTCATATTCTAATTACTTTATAATGCAATACTACTCTACCCATCTCACGCTGTGTTTGAGAAAAAAGAGACAGAGGTTGTAGTTATTGTAAAAAGCAAGAAACATCCCATTTTTTAACTGACTATATTCATTTTAGGAATAGTAGTATCTCAAAGTCCAACTGATCTGAAAGTGAATCCAAAGCTAATCAATTATTCATATGCCTTCTCTCCATAAGTTGTAATTCACCTTTTCAAAAGAAATTTTCTGGAGCGAAATATTGCTATTAATTTGAAACTCTCTCACATTCCAGTAAGTTGTAGAGAGCAATGAATCTTCTGACTTAATAATATTAAGTTTGTGAAACCAGGGGAAAGAGATGCTTTTCTACTGCGCTGGGAGATTAATTAAGGAAATCTCATTTGTGCTTCCAATAGCAGAAAGACATAACTTCAGCAATAACAGATAGGAAAGGAATAACATAACTTGATCTATCAGTATCACGCAGTACCTGGAAGGCAGACATATAAATTTGATATTAGAAAGGAGCTAATTTACCCATGTCCAATTACACAATTGGTCCAGTTTTATGAAGTTTTTTATGCTCACAATAGTAGAACTTTCCTAGAATAGTAAACATCCAAACCTCTTTCTAAGCTCCATAAGTTCAAAGCCAGAAAAAAAAAAGGCATAATTCTATCCCGACTACTTCATTATAAAATGTATAAGACTCAAGTCCTTAAACTAAATGACTAATATGGTGACCTGCAAATCATGTTCCAATCTTGTGGCTCCAAAAAGCATACATATTTGGTACAGCATTGGGTGTAAAATAATTGTTCAGCAACTCAATAGTATTCTGACAACTCAATGTTGTAGCATTGCACCCTAAGATTTTACAAAAATGTAAAAAGGTTAAGGAAAATAAATGACTCAAATCACTCTAAGCTTAGATAAAACAAACCTCTCTCCACGACGATATGCAATTTAGCATTATATTGTTCAATACACGTTTTTATGTCGATCTTAACATATAAACAATTATCATATAATTGTGATATTTAAAGTAATCTAAAAATTTCAACACCATACTTGTACAGTACCAGTTCCAAATATGTAAAAGTGGACAACAATATCTTTGCCCTTCACAGAAGTAGTTGATGAATCCTGATGTTGGGATGCATTTTCTAAGACATTCAAAGATAAGACATGATAATTAATGCAAGCGCACTTATCCATCCATATATACATATAAGCCAGTGAGATGAGTACATAAAGTTTGAATACGTAAAAACGTCTCATTATCAAACATTAGGAAGATTTGTACTCTATTCATTGAAGGACCAACGAAGCAATCGTAAAACTGCAATATGCAAGAGAGACAGAACCAACCCTTTGTATAAAAGGAATTTAGAACCCTCAAGAAAAGGGAATATGCATATTGGCAATGCCAAAACCTGCAGCAGAAAATCAGAAAATAGAATCATCATAAACTACAAAAGAATTACACTTCCATACGTTCTTTGCTCTATTCTAAATGATAATTAAAACGAAGCCACAAATTGCACAGCGCACGTAATTACTTCAAGACGTATACTTCGGAAAAGAAAATCATTTTAAGGGGATAAGATTCTAAGTCTATGTATGAAACACACGAAAAGACCCATAACTAATAAGAATGAATACCAAAATTTATCTTCTAGTTGAACTGTTATTCTAAAATTATAGGTGTAAGATTCATTAAGGGGCATATCTTTGTCTTAATAAAGCACTCTAGAGAAAACATCCAAAACAAATATAACGGAAACAAAGATCTTTCAGTAACTTTTACTTGTCTTTGTATAGTGAGACTATCAAGAGATTGTATGATAGACTAATAAATCTTCAGTAAGAAATGGACTTATCTAATGATATGGATGAATTTAAACCTCAAAAACTGCACCATGAAATGCACTCATCTCTGAATTAGAAACCTTCAGCTTTTGAAAGTCGGTGACTTAGCTGTCTTGCTTTTTCCAATCAGTTGGGATGTGTCAAGCACCAACCAACTCCATGAATAGTAGAGAGGTCATACAGTCTGAAGTCCAATCACCCTGTAAGGATAAAACATACTGAGAGAGCTCTTAGATATTGACGTAACACGCCATAGATTCGAACATGAAAATACGTCGTTCAAGCGAATAGGCGTGCCAATCAACCCATGGTGAATTTAAGATACAGTCCCCAGGAAAATCTACTAGAACAACATGGGAAAAAGATGAAACGATCAGAAAAGAAATCCAAATGTATCACAACAATATATGTATCTAATTGGCCAAAATATCAAGAAAATAAGATGCCACTAGTGTCTTCTAAGAGAACAAAGAGATAATTCTCAATAGTTCTGCTACTTTTGAACTTTTTTCTTCTTTTTTTCCTTAGAAAGATTCCAAAAGTACCAGATAAATACACAAAATTAAAGAGTTGAACCTCATGTTCAAGTCATCCATTCAGATGTAAAACCATACTTGGGGACTGTTTCAAGTTCAATTTCTTGAAAGAAAGTATATTATTACATTTCTATACAACAGTGTCAGTGTCAGTTCTGAATGAGGTCATGAATGCATACTGAAAGAAAACAAAGTAAATACTGGTCTTTACTAATGAAGATGGATGTCATGACATGTAAATCTAATGTGTCAGACGCATTAAAAAATACGTTATTGTGAGCATGAATATCTTCCAACCAAAGTTTGTCTGAAATATACAATCATTTATGGGTTACATTTCAAGCCTCAAATAAATCTTCATATAACAATCATTAGTAGATCTTAAGTTGACAAAAGCACACTGATACAAATGCTAGTAGATAACCAAAGAACAAAAAATTCCAAATATTTTGCTTGTTATAATGTTTAAATATATTTAACAATCTGAAAAATCTCATATAACTTTGGAATGAAAAGTGAAGAAGTAGAGCTCAATTACAACAGAAAAAAAAACTTTCGGATTGCTGGCTCAATTTACTTTAAGGTTACTTTTTATTTTTTTACCCTTTTTCTCCATTCTTTTTATAATCATTTGGGGTACCACAGATTTTAAATAAAACTTAAAATTGCAGCTGATTTACAATTCTAATCATATTTTAGCTAAAGTAAAAGATTGAGCAGGGACATGATATATGGTTTATCAATCAGGTAAAGTGATGTAAAAATTTCAATATATTTTTTTTATTTTTCACTTAATGTTTCGTGTTTAGGTAGCTTTTTTAGTTTAAAGTGTCTGCAATTTATTTTCTTTTAGTACCATGTAAAAAGTTATCAATTTGAGACGGCATAATCCTGCTAATGTTCTTTTGATGTATATGATGTAGCAAGTGAGACTTTAACTTTACTGAGAGATGGAGCAACACCAGATAAATATGTGAAAGAAGTACCAAGTAATGAAAGGGATTTCTTTGAAATTGTTTTCGATGGGTTGTCTACTATCCAACACATCATAACCTTTCTTTCTGAAGAATATAAACATAATTTTCAAGTTGAATTTTTGAATATGTCCTTTAAGACAATTAAGATAGTTAGAAAGATGTTTACTTCTTTATAAAATCTGCATTTACGCTATTATTCAAAAGCGGAAAAGACTGCAGATAGATCCTCCACATGCAGTGCAATGTCAGTCCATTTTGGCATATTATCAAATACCCTCTGTACATCAGCGTATAAATCCGATAAAGTTACCCAATGCATGTGAAAATCTAATAAGACCACTATCTGAAAGAAAGAAACTACCAGATACCCACTGAAACCACATTAGCTATAACAGAACACATTAAAGAAAGCAAGAATAGAGAATAATTCACCAGAATTTAACAAAATAAAGCACACACCTGAGACAGTAAGAAATCAAATTGAGCAATTTGAAAAGAAAAAACCTCAATCAACGATGCATCGATGTGCAACAATTGCCAATACACCAAGCGAGAGGAGAAAGAAATTCAAATGGAAATCACAGAGAAGGGCATAGCAGTAGAAGCATCAATGGCGAAGGAGGATGCAGCAATATTGGGGAGAAAATTTTATCAATAAATTGAGAAAGGATGGGAGAGAAGTAGGAGATGGAAAATACACATGTTAATAAATAGTAGCACACACGTTTGGAGGGAGAGAAATAGAATGAAGTACACCTTGCATGCAATTCCAAGGAATCTATATAAAATAAATAACACATACAATAATAAGTTGGCGTCTTGGTCTTTGGATTAGCAGAACTAAACTAATAATAAGAAAGAACGAAGAGAACAAAGTTAAAAACAAATAGATAAGACACAATCAAGAAAGATACAGAGGAATGGGAGAAACAAATAAAATTTCAATGAAATGCAACGAATAGCTGTTACTTTTTTTTGGGGTGAACTTAGTACTGTTATTCCTACTATTCAAATAAAGGGTTTTTAATCCAAGTAAAAGGGATAAAAAATTTACATCTAAATTTGCGCGATAACTACAACCATGCAACAGAAAATTAGTGCAATATAGCATCCGAAGCAAGCTTGAATTTGAAACCCAATTGCCGCGAAAAAACGTCATATGCTCTTCTCTTCCTTACTCTCCCACTCCACTCCCTTGTCTGAAAATTATGCACAGAATTTGTCCATAAAATAATAACTGGGGCAAGAACATGGATAAGTTGGAAAAGAGTAAAAAAGATTCCATAGAGAGAGATTGAATGGAGAGGAAGGATTGATGAAGAACAATAGACGAAAGTTATAGTTGTTAACTTGTTGACCATGATAACTACTGCTCCCAATACCTCACCTTTAGAAGGTCAAAATAAAACATGTTGATTCTTCAAAGAGAGTAACCAAACCAGTTCCGTCATGAATTGACCTTTACCTACGTGTTCAATACTAATATGGCATTTCAATTGATTGGTCCAACCCAGAAGTGAAATTTTGATTGAATGCTCCAAAATCCCAAGTTCAAACCCTAAGTCAAATTACCAGATCCCTTAATAAAAATATAAGGTAAATGAAATTAGGTACAATTAGTGACATGCCTGAATAATTTCTTGTTAAAAATTTCCTTATCATCATATATCCACCAAATCGTCCAAAAAATAAAGAAAGATTACCAAATCAGAGAGGTCCAAACCGGATGATAAATAGAACAAAGATGGACAAACATTGAAAGAGTGAAGAAACAAAAAAAGATTGCAGAAAAAACTCACCAAGCGAAGAGCTTGATTGAAAAGGTGAAAATAAAGAAATGTGAATTATCTGAAAATACCATTAACAATATCTGAAAGATAAAATACCATGAATTATCAGTCGCTAAAGTATTAGGAGAAATGTGAGAAACTGGGAAAGAGCAACAATGTAATGAAAGACGGAGAAGACAAGGGTTCTACATGGAGGAGTTATGGAGTACACGTGTGTTACCTTAGTGAATAGTGAATACAATGTTATACTACAGAAATGACCGTAATTACTAATCTAACCCTATCTAAAAACATAATTTTCAGCTATACCCATGTTCGTCAGTTCGTCCCACCCAAGTCCCGTTTCTATATTATAGTAAAAAAATAATACATTTTATATTTGGTTTCGGCGAATAACGTTTATAATTTTTGCGCCGTTTTTTTAATCTATGATAATTCATAATATTTTATCTATGATTTCTATTTCATGGTTTAGAGAATATTAACTTGAAAATATTGGGAATGCCAATAAAGAAATTATCTTTTATGTGTGAACATGTATTCACCGTGCGAACTCTATTTTCTAGCAAAATAGAAGCTACGATGGGTGTGTACTTTAACTTTTCTTCATTGAAGACTAAATTTTTTCATTTAAAATTTTATAAGTAAAAAAATATTTTTCCTACTCGTGGATTGTTATGGTTTAGTAATTTTATTAAGAAATAAACTTTAGTTTGTGTTGCTTTAATTCTAGGGATATGCACGACTCCCCTTAGGCATGAAAATCTACTATTGTATCAGGTATGTCATGCAACACTATAATAGTACTTCAGGCATAATTACAATTCGTTTATGCTTGAATTAGTACTATTGTTTAGTTCGATAGTAATTTTAATATGTTGCATTCATGGATTGTTTAATCATTAGGAAAAAAGTAAAAAAAAATCAACCTTAATTCTTCTCACATCAAAAAGTTTCTTCTCTAAGTACACAGATTGTAAAGATTAAAAAGAACATTGATCACGCCCAAAGTGTATCCTCTAAATAGGATTCTGCGGACGTTGCAAATAAAACCCAAGTATTACGCTCAGGGTCGAATCCACAGAGAGTTAACCTAACAACTGCTAT
>MU709607.1:37591-69992 GCA_026770625.1 Nicotiana glauca
AGGAACGTTTGTTTGCATCATGTGCATTTGACTTAGGGGACTCAACACAGGGGTTGGGTCTATCTAGGACAGGTGTACCTGAAATGAAAAAGACCATCCTGATGCATCTTGCTTGCTACTTGTGCATTTATTTGCTTCAGACTTGCATGCTGACCGGCTTTTTGAATATTGAAAAAAAAACACAAAAAAAGAATAAAGAGAGAAATAGCAGTGTAGAGGGTTAAGGGAGTTAGTCATCTGTTTTAAAAAAATACCAATGTCCAAATAATATCAAACTCTACCGGCTTTTTGAGAAAATTGAAAAAAAAAGAAAGAGTTTTTTTTATTTGCCATTGAAAAAGAAAAAAAAAAGTCATGTTTTCCAAAATAGTTTATTTGCCAATGAAAAAAGAAAAAATGTTTTTGTTTCCAAAAAAATAGTCTGTTTATTTACCCGAACTACGTCAGTTTGATTCTCACGGGATGTGAGATACATAGGCAACCCCCATCGGGTCCAACTTCCCCTTTTGCAGAAATAGCCCCAAAACAACAAAAGTTTTTAGTGTTGTCATAAATAAGTTAGGTGATGCCATTCTTGTCTGAACTAAGCTGAATGTCCCCAAAAGGATGCCGGAAGGTCATTTTTTGCAAGAACAGCCACCCTGAGTCATTTCTTACGGTTAACAGACACAACCTTAAATTCTTCCTCCTTGGAGCGCTAAAAGGCCATATTTGCAAAACCAATATGTGAGTTTTCTTAAAAAATAATCTTTTTGATCATTTCTTTTTGAGTCATTAAAAATCAGCTTAAATAAATGTGCAGGATGAGCACAATTGAAATTGGACCTTTCACAGTCCTTAAAGAGATCCCTTTGAAGCTCCATCTGTGGTGGTATGACTTAGGCAAGGGTAGTATAGAGACAGTGGTGAAGGTTTTGGGCGGTCTCGTTGGGTTATTGAACATCAAGCCAAGACAGGATATTATTGAAGCATTGATACCTTTTTGGGACCCTACTCGCAATGTGTTCCGGTTCTCAAATTTTGAGCTCACGCCGACCTTGGAGGAGATAGCAGGTTATGCAGGCCTCAACGGAAACCTTAGAGGTCGATATCCTTTGTCACCAAGACCGGTATCTCTATACCGATTTTTGGATTTACTGAGTATTAGTCGCGATTTTCAGAACGAGGATTTGTCCCAAGGATGTTGTACTCTCCTGTTCTTGTATCAACGTTATGGCAATCCTCGGGGTTTCGAAGAGCCGAATCTTGGGCTAACCCATGCCGAAAATAGAGACAAATGGGAGGCGAGACGAGTTTGGCATTCATAACAGCATTCTTGGGGGTGGTGATCTGTCCGCGCAAAGATACTAAGATAGAAATGGGCCTCGTAGGGATGATCGATGTTGCGATAAAAAAGGCCAACAACACTGTGGTTACTTTGATTCTATCAGAAATTTACCGAGCTTTGACCTTCTGCCGGGAAGGAGGAAGATTTTTTCAGGGTTGCAATTTTCTACTTCAACTGTGGATGCAAGAACACCTTTGTCATTAGGTGGGATATATGAATGCTAGTTTGACCGGGTTAAAATGCATTGAAAAGTTTGACAAACGAGTAACAGGTATTGAATTTCCAGAAGGTACTGAAGTTTGGTTTAAACAACTAAAATCCTTAACGTCCGATAAAATTGAATGGGCATTTGGGTGGCTTCCTGCCACTGAAGCGGTATACATGTCGGCTGAAGAATGATACATTCTCTTAATGGGCATCCGGAGCATCCAGCCATATGCTCCCCATCGGGTATTGCGGCAGTTGGGAAGGTTTCAAACCATCCCTAATGATGAAGACCTGAGCAAACAAGTCATCGAGTTAGGTCCAAGAGCTGCATTTCCATAGGATAGAATTCGCAAGTTATGGAATGAGTGCAGATTCCTCGAGCCCAGAACCATGGTCTGAGATGTAGCTAGAGGCGAAGTGGACCCAAAGTATAAGGTATGGGTTGAGAAGAGATTCCATATTCCCCTAAGACCTGCTAAAAGAGCCCATATCCAGCAATTTATGGAAGACTCACGAGAACAATAGGGTTGGCTGGCGAAGGAAGAAACCTACAGGGCTAAAATAAGCAAACTGGAGAAGCAAGCCATGCAACTTCAATTTGAAAAAGATGTTCAAGCTGATACAGATGAGGGGGAGAAGAAAAGCCTAGCCCAAGAAAATGAGGCCCTTAAGGCTCAGATCCAGAAAATGAGAACAGCTATCAGAAAACCAGAAAGGAGCCAAGCTGACCAAAGACTCATAAATGAACTAAAAGGGAAAGCCCGCGAATGCCAAGAGAGCTTGGAGAGATCTGAAGCTAGCTTGGAAAGGATCCGAGCCAGGTGGACAAAGGGCACAAAAGAGCGGGAACTTCACATACAGTAGATGAAGATGGACTATGAGGGGAGCGTCATTATCCTAAGAGGAACAATAGCCACTCTCGAAGACAGGGTATTCAGGCAAGCTAGAGATTCCAGAGCAGATAGGAAGCACTGTTACGACCTGATGGCACGGATGGAGGAACAAATGCATAAGTTTCAAGATCAACTCCTTTATAATTCTCGAGTGCTGAAAACCCGGGATCAACAGATAGGGCGACTGCTACAGGAAAAGAACAGGATTAGAGAAGAGGTCACAAACATCGCACATTACATTATTGCAAAGTGCCTAGCATGCGAGAATATGACCCGTACCACCTTTTTTGCGGTAGTGATGACATTCGTCCGACAAATAATAAGAGATTTGAATAAGCTCCAAAGGGATCTCGCACAAAGGCCTGCGGCAAGGCCGAATGATGCCTCACGGGCCCCATGAAATTTTAAGGCATTAATGTACTCTTAATCTTTGTTTTGAGTCTGTATTTTCATCATTAAATTTTGTAAGTTGGATTCTCTTCAAGTTTGCTTTTTTGTCCTTTCAAAGTTTGTAACTTCTTCCAAGTTTTATAAGAGCAGTCGTTTTTGAAAATATTTGACTACGTACTTTTCATCGGCTAGAACTATGCACTGTCTGATTCATGCGGGGATATGATACGTAGGCAATCCACATAAGATTCGACCACCACTAAAAAAAGAGAGAGAAGAAAAAAAGGGAAAATGATAATAACCAAAATAAGGGAAAGTTTGAGGGATATTAAAAAGGGGCACAATTGTGAAAAATTGGAATGATGCATGCAACCGAAGTGAATACATGATAGAAATGGTTAACTGCCTAAGTACATTGCATCCCAACGTGCGATTGCATATATGTCAAACTCTAAAAACTAACAAGTTTGTTGCTTGTCCAGAGAATCCAAGCAGTTAGTTTACCTAAAGCGTACTGGCATATTACCATTATCAAACTAGATCGAAGGGACCGATACCAGAAATTATGTCTAGCCCCGATAGAGAAGGAAGCGCTGAGGTAGAAGAGGTAGACATACAAGCGATAAAAGATGAGTTGTATAAATTGAAACAGCAAATGGCTGAGATGTACCAGGCCTGGACGAAGGGTCAGCCACCACCAGCCTATCCTGCTAACCCTACTTTCCTCCCAATACCCACTCAGTCTCCGGAACAGCTTGTTCCGGATTTATCCCCAAATTTTCAACATCATAAGGGAACCACCTCCCAAACACCACAAATCCCAAAAACAGTTCCATACCCTCCACCAATTACCCCTGTCTTTGTGGCACCTGCACCAGCCCCACTCCACAGGTCTTCCAATGAGCTTGTGTTCCAAGCGCAGGATAATCAATATTACCCTCTCGAACCCACCTTCAAAGCACCTGAACAGTACTTTTACCATCCTCAACCTGGTATCTCCGCGGAACCTGAAAAGCAAACCAAGAATCCGGAGCAGGAAGAAATGTTTCAAAAAGTAAAAAGCCTAGAGCAATCTTTTCGGAATATGCAAGGTTTGGGCGGCCAAGTCAGTGTGGTGTATAAGGATTTATATTTGTTCCCAGATGTTCAGTTACCAGCAGCATTCAAGATGACTAAGTTCGATCTGTATGACGGGCATGGTGATTCGGTGGCACATTTGCGAGGATTTTGCAGCAAAATGAGAGGGGAGGGTGGAAAGGATGAGTTACCGATGGCATACTTCAACTAGAGTTTAAGCGGGTCTGCATTAGAATGGTATATGCGACAGGACCATGGTAGGTGGTATACCCGGGATGATTTGGCACAAGCATTCGCCGACCACTTCCAGTACAATCTACAAATCATTCCAGATCGTCTATCATTGATAAAACTGGAGAAAAAACCTGGAGAGAGTTTCAGGGAATACGGTTTTCGTTGGAGGGAACAAGATGCGAGGGTCGACCCTCCGATGAAAGAGGGAGAAATGGTTGATTACTTTTTGCAAGCATTGGAGCCGACTTATTTTTTTCACTTGGTAACGGTGATTGGCAAGTCTTTCAATGAGGTTGTAAAAATGGGCGGCATGATCGAGGAAGTACTTAAGTCCAACAAGATCCTGAGTTACTCAACAATCAAAGCAACCACTCAAGCTATCCAGAGCGGCACCGGGGTGTGCTCGGGGAAAAGAAGAAAGAAGACATTGCGACGATCGAGTCGAGAGCTTGTCCCCGAAGCCCGTCATCTTACTATAACCATCCTCCACCCCGCCCTCAAGCTTACCCCCATACTCTATATGGCCCACCCCAACACTACTACCTATATCCCGAAGCTCCTTTTTCTGTTCACCATGCTCAAGCATATAGCCAACCTCCGCCTCACAACCAATGGCGTGCTCCCGCTCCACAGAGTAGAAACCCTTATGGTCAAAATTTTTGACCTAATCCGGCATTCAGGGGTGACAGGGCACAAAAGAAGAAAAAATTCACTCCATTGGGGGAATCATATGCCAGTCTATTCAATAGGCTCAGACAACTGAATATGCTAAGGCCAATACCATCTAAACTGCCAAATCCACCACCAAAAAACCTTGATTACTCGGTCAATTGCGAGTATTGTTCAGGTACCCCAGGACATGATACCGAGAAGTGTTGGCACTTGAAGAGTGCAATACAAGAGCTCACTGACACTAACATAATTGAAGTGCAAGCTCCTAAGGTACCTAACATCAACAGGAATCCAATGCCAGCCCACCCAGAGGCAAACATGATTGAAATTGTGCATAAAGGGGGAGAGCCGAAGAAGCCATCACAGACCGTAATGACAATTCGGTCCAGTGAGACAAAGATAATTGAACAACTAACAGGGGAAGGGTTAGCGCTCGAGTTGATTGAAAAGAGTGTTGGGCCATCTGCGGCAGTGAACAAGGGGTCTCCAAGCCAGATCACAACGAGACAGGAGAGAGTAAAGGTGATTGTGCCGGGAGCAGTCAGCAGACCAGTCATAACTGTGGAAGGGGCTCGTGTCGATCAAGTCATCATCAAACCGGTAACCCAAATTACCGATAATCAGCAGCAAGGCTGTTCCGTGGAACTACGGACGGGTGGTAGTGATGTATAAAGGAAAGGAGGTCAGGAAGGAGGTCTGTGAGGCCCAAGGGTTAACTCGGTCGGGAAGATGCTTTGCTCCCGCAAATTTGAGGAAAGCCAGGGATAATTCAGCTTCAGCAAAGAAACCCATGACCGAAGAGGAAGTGGAAGAGTTTCTGAAAAAGATGAAGATGCAGGACTATTCCATTGTAGAACAATTAACGAAAACACCGGCACAGATTTCCTTGCTTTCATTATTGATCCACTCGGACGAACATTGCCGAGCATTAATAAAAATATTGAACGAGGAACATGTCCCTGACAAAATCACTGTGAATCATTTGGAGAAAATAGCCAACAAAATCTTTGAAGTGAACAGGGTCACTTTCTCTGATGATGAATTGCCCGTATAGGGCATGGAACACAATAGGGCACTTTATCTGGCAGTAAAATGTGAGAGCTCTGTGGTCACATGGGTATTGGTTGATAATGGTTCGAGTGTGAACATCTGTACTCTCTCCACTTTGACCAAACTAAAAGTAGAGAACGGGAGGATCCACAAGAATAGTATCTGCGTACGAGGATTCGACGACGGGGGCAAAGACTCAGTCGGGGACATAGTGTTGGAATTGACTAGAGGACCAGTGGAGTTCACAATGGAATTCCAAGTACTGGATATAGCTGTCTCATACAATCTGCTATTGGGTAGACCGTGGATCCATGCCGCTAAAGCGGTACCGTGAACTCTTCACCTGATGATCAAGTTCGAATGGGACAGGCAGGAGATAGTGGTGCATAGGGAAGACAATCTGTGCGCACAAAGTGACACCGTTGTGCCACTTATAGAAATGGAAGATGACAAGGGGCCCTGGGTCTATCAAGTTTTATACACAATGACAGTCGAGAACGTGCAAGAGGGGAAGTGCATCCCTAACCCGAAGGTAACAACTGCATCGGTCATGGTAGCATACGAAATGCTGAAGAATGGGTTCGTACCAGGGAAAGGTCTGGGATCTGCTTTGCAAGGCACCATACAACCAGTGTCCCTCCCTGAAAATGTGAGAACTTTTAGTCTAGGATTACAACCCACAATCGAAGACATAAAAAGGGCCAAGAAGTTGAAACAGAGGGCATGGGTCATTCCAAAACCGGTCCCACGTCTCTCCAGATCATTTGTCAAAGCGGGTACCAGAAAACGACCAACAACGACGATTCCCAAGGATAAGGTTATCCCTGATAAGGAGTTGATAGAAATATTTGAGCAGTTGTTCAGCGAGGTGAACATGTTAGAACTCGACAAGGGTCCTAGCCACGCAGAAATATAGTTTGTCGGGCCAAAAGCAAAGATTAATAATTGGAAGGCTACTCCTCTCCCTACCCGGAGGAAGCCTTGGTAGTCTGCTTTGATTTTTCTTTAAGTTTGTATGGATTATTTCAGGGTTGTAATCCGAATTTTAGTTTGTTTTTAAGTGTGCAAACCTTGTTATCTTCCATTTTCAATGAAATGCAATTTCTTCCTATTTTTCACTCCTGATAAATTTTATATTTTGTTTTCTTCTTTTCTTTTCTGTACAGTTCCTTTTACACTGGTTCTAATGATATGATGTGCATAAGGAATCCTCAACCCAGTCTAAGAAATCAATTTGAGATAATAGTTCAAGAGGTTGAGTGTGATTACGAGTCAGAAGTTGACGAAGATGAGGCTCTCGAGGAGATTAGTAAAGAATTAAGTCATTTTGAGGAAAAACCTAAGCCCAATTTGAATGATACCGAAGCCATCAATTTAGGGGATGCGGGTAACATCAGAGAGACTAAAATAAGCATCCATCTCGAACCCAAAAATCGGAAAGAATTGATCGAAACACTCGTGGAATACAAAGATGTGTTTGCATGGTCGTATGATGACATGCCAGGTTTAAGCACTGATCTAGTGGTTCACAAATTGCCCACTGATCCGACATTCCCTTCTGTGAAGCAAAAATTGAGAAAATTCAAAACTGACCTGAGTTTGAAGATCAAGGAAGAAATAACCAAGCAGCTGGATGCGAAGGTTATTCGAGTCACTCGATATCCTGAATGGTTGGCCAATGTAGTGCCAGTACCGAAGAAGGATGGAAAGATCAGAGTATGCATTGATTACCGCAATCTAAACAAAGCAAGCCCAAAGGATAAATTTCCATTACCCAATATCCACATCCTGATTGATAATTGTACGAGGCGTGAGATTGGATCTTTCATGGATTGCTATGCTGGGTATCATCAGATTTTGATGGATGAAGAAGACGCAGAGAAGATGACATTCATCATGTCGTGGGGAACTTATTGCTACAAAGTAATGCCATTTGGTCTGAAGAACACTGGGGCAACATACATGCGAGCAATGACCACTGTATTCCATGATATGATTCAAAAAGAGATTGAGGTATACGTGGATGATGTAATCATCAAGTCAAAGCAGCAGGTCGACCAAGTTGGAGATTTGAGGAAGTTCTTTCAGAGGCTTCGCAGGTACGACATTAAACTTAACCCTGCCAAATGTGCATTTGGTGTTCCGTCCGGAAAGCTGTTGGGATTTATAGTCAGTCAGCGAGCCATTGAGTTGGATCCGTCGAAGATCAAAGCCATCCAAGAATTGCCGCCTCCGAAAAACAAGACCGAAGTGATGAGTCTTTTGGGAAGGTTGAACTACATCAGCAGGTTTATTACTCAGTTCACATCAACTTGTGAACCTAATTTTTAGGTTATTGAAGAAGGATGTCGCGGTCAAATGGACCGAAGAATGTCAAGAGGCATTTGATAAGATAAAGTGGTATTTGTCAAATCCACTTGTGTTGGTCCCACCTGAACTAAGAAGACCTTTGATTCTTTATTTGGCGGTTTTGGAAAATTCATTTGGCTATGTACTGGGGAAGCATGACGTCACCGGCAGGAAAGAACAAGCCATCTACTATCTTAGCAAGAAGTTCACAGCCTATGAGGTTTAAGTACACTCACCTTGAGAAGACATGTTGTGCCCTAACTTGGGTAGCTCAAAAATTGAAACATTATTTGTCATCTTACACTACTTACCTTATTTCTCGTTTGGATCCGTTGAAGTATATCTTTCAAAAGCCTATGCCCACAGGGAGACTTGCAAAGTGGCAGATTTTACTCATGGAGTTCGACATTGTGTATGTGACAAGGACTGCAATGAAAGCCCAAGCGTTGGCTGATCACTTGGCCGAGAACCCGGTCGATGAAGAATATGAGCCGTTGAAGACTTATTTTCCTGATGAAGAGACAATGCATATTGATAAGCTGGAACTAACTGAAAAACCGGGTTGGAAACTGTACTTTGATGGGGTTGCAAACATGAAAGGAGTTGGAATAGGGGCTGTGCTTATTTTCGAAACGGGACGTCACTATCCTGTTACGGCTCAGCTTCAATTTTATTGTACCAACAACATGGCCAAATATGAGGCATGCATTTTGGGTTTACGGTTAGCTGCGGACATGGATGTCCAGGATGTTTTGGTCTTGGGAGACTCAGACCTCCTAGTACATCAAATTCAAGGAGAATGGGAAATACAAGATTTGAAACTCATACCGTATCGACAATGTTTTCATGATCGATGTCGATGGTTTCGATCAGTGGAGTTCAGACATATCCCAAGGGTTCATAATGAGGTTGTCGATGCTTTGGCCATATTAGCCTCAATGCTACATCATCCAGACAAAGCTTATGTTGATCCGTTACATACTCAAGTCCGCGATCAACATGCGTACTGTAATGTGATAGAGGAAGAAGTTGATGGTGAACCATGGTTCTATGACATCAAGGAATACATTAGGATGGGGATATATCCGGCGCAGGCCACGAGGGATCAGAAAAGAATAATCCGGCATTTGGCGAGTGGTTTTTTCCTCAATGGAGGAGTTTTGTATAAAAAAATACCGGATCTTGGTTTGTTGAGGTGTATAGATGCTAGAGAAGCCACAACTGTCATGACGGAATTACATTCTAGAGTTTGCGGGCCGTACATGAGCGGATATATATTGGCGAAGAAGATCCTTCGAGCAGGGTATTATTGGCTCACTATGGAGTGAGATTGTATTAGCTTTGTGCGCAAATGTCATCAATGCCAGATACACGGGGATTTGATTCACTCTCCACCATCGAAATTGCACACAATGTCGGCATCGTGGCCCTTCGTTGCTTGGGGCATGGACGTCATTGGGCCCATTGATCCAGCAGAATCCAACGGGCACAGGTTCATTCTGGTGGCCATTGATTACTTCACCAAATGGGTTGAGGCTAGAACTTTCAAGTTTGTAACCAAGAAGGCAGTGGTTGATTTTGTACACTCCAATATCATCTGTCGATTTGGAATCCCAAAAGTAATCATCACAGATAATGGTGCTAATCTTAACAGCAATTTGATGAAAGAAGTATATCTGCAGTTTAAGATTACGCATTGCAATTCCACCCCATATCGTCCTAAGGCGAATGGAGCAGTTGAAGCAGCCAACAAAAACATAAAGAAGATACTGCGGAAAATGGTAGAAAGTTCCAGGCAATGGCATGAGAAGTTACCATTTGCGTTGTTAGGTTATCGCACTACTGTTCGTACTTCGGTAGGTGCAACTCCTTATTTGGTGGTATATGGCACTGAAGCAGTGATCCCTGCGGAAGTTGAAATCCCGTCTCTTCGAATTGTCACCGAGGCTGAGATTGATGATGATGAGTGGGTCAAAACCCGTCTAGAGCAATTGAGTTTAATTGATGACAAAAGATTAGAAGAGGTATGTCATGGCCAATTGTATCAAAAGAGGATGGCAAGAGCGTATAACAAGAAGGTGCGTCCCAGGATGTTTGAAGTGGGGCAGCAAGTGTTGAAACGGATCTTTCCACATCAAGCTGAAGCAAAGGGCAAGTTCGCCCCGAACTGGCAAGGACCGTTCATTGTAACCAGAGTATTGTCCAATGGTGCTTTGTGTTAACATATATTAAAGGAAAATGCATAGATATGGCTATCAATTCTGATGCGGTCAAAACATATTATGTATGATTTCTTTAGCAAAATCACTGATTGTTTGTACTTGGCATTATCTCGAAGGTTGAAATGATGAAGGTAATTTTTTCTGCTATCCAAACACTTTACCCTTTGTTCACCCTTTTTGAGCCTTACTTATTTTGTTTCGTACCCTCTTTTGGAATCAATAACCAAGAAGAAAAGAAAAGAGAAGAAAGAAAAGAAAAAATAAAAATGTAAAGAAAAGGAAAATAGAAAAGAAAAATAAATGAAAAGAAAAATTGTAACAACAAGGAATTCGGGTGAAATACATTTGACCTGATTTCTCTTAAGGATACGTAGGCAGCTTCACCGCTCGGTCATAGGAAAGTAAAACTCAAAGGTCCCCCAAGCACGAAACTGGGGCAGAAGTTATATTTGAAATGAGAAAGTTGGTTCCATAAGTTGTAATTCTAACCCATTGGATTTGGTTTGAACCTTTCGATATCCTTTTCTTTCCAAACCTGTCCAAGAACCCATATTAATATCTAAATAAAGACCTCCCGATCAGTCTTCGAGGGATGTCAAGTCAAGCTAGTATAGATAATGCATGTCAGGGGCAATATTCCAGTTTTAAGCAAGACGAATGAAAAATAAGAGAGTCTTATTCAGTGAAAACCTGCAAGGGCACTGTAAGGCAACGTAAGTTGAGAAAAGTCCAAAAATGATAGAGTCTTATTAGTGAAAACCTGCAAGGGCACTATAAGGCGACATAAATTGAGAGAAATCCAAAAATGAGAGAGTCTTGTTAGTGAAAACCCGCAAGGGCACTGTAAGGCGATGTAAGTTGAGAGAAGTCCAAAAAATGAGATAGTCTTATTGGTGAAACATTCACAGGCACCATAAGGCGACAAGGAACTGATAAAGGAACGAACAGGTTAAGGTTGACGGTAGAAATCCGTCGAGGTATCAAGCAGAACAAAGATAGAATTTAGTAGAGAATTGAATTGTGAGAATTTTGAGGCAGGAGCAAAACAACTGGAAATCGATTGAACTGAATAGACTGGGTTGATTAATCCGAAATGCACAACATGATCATTGGGATCAGTTATCCCATTCAGATAAGTCCTTTTTCTCTTCTCAAACGGTCTTCTAAAGGAAGATTTTCTCTTTTATTCTTATCTTTTGAAATCATCGCATTTATTTTATTTTTGGCTAAGGCTTTACAATAATAAATTGATTCTAACAAATAAGAAGGAATTTCAAAGCTTACTACTAGTTTCCAACATGGTGCGAAGCGAAGTGTGGCTAGGACAGGCCGACGATGATATGATAAGACATGAAAGGCATCATTGGAAATCCGAATGATGAATGGTATAAGATTCCGTGATGGGAATGGGGATCAAATAAGAAAGGCTAGAAGCAAAAAGCAACAATTTGGAAGTTTGTGGATAAGGGTTAGTCAGAGGGTCGGAAATTCTCGACCGAGGTCAAGGCAGTCGGACAAAACCAAGTATGGAAAGGAGAGAAGGGAAAAACCATCCCCAGCAGGAATATCACATCCAATCACCACACTTTAAACTGACCGACTTTTCTTTGTGTTTGAAATAGGGACATGAAGTGTTGTTGATAGCGGAGAAAATTTTTCGCGAAAAAAGAGCAACGCACACACAGAGTGGGAAAAATGGACAAGATGAGGGATTCATGTGAGACACAAAGGTCGGGAAGATTCCGGTTCATGAATAATGCAACAAACAAAGGATATTGGGTCCAAATGAAGAAGCGACGTTTCAGGGATACGGATGACATAGAAAGTGGTTAGTCAATAAACAGGCAAGATCTACGAGTAGAAATCAGCTGTCATAGGAAATGTATGGGGTCAGATAAGCATACTAGAAATAATAGTTGGGAAGGTTGTGACTAAGGAGTAGTCAGAAGGTCAGAAGTTTTCAACCAAGCTCATGGCAGTCGGACGAAGCAGATCATGGAAAGGATCGGAAAAAAAACCATCCCCAGCAAGAGTATCACAACCAACCACCACATTTTAAACTGATGAGATTTTCTGTGATTGAAACAGGGGTAAAAAATCTCGATTGTTTCGGAGAAACCCACCGTAAGGAAAGGCAAGCACCAAACAAAACAGGAAAGATAACTAAAGTTTAAGGAAAAACAGTTTCGAAGGGAGACAACTCAAGTTTCAAGAGGGAGCAAGTCAACTTAAGTTTTAAGGGAAAGTAGTTGCGAAGGAAGACAGTTCGAGTATCAAGGAAAAATGGTTCAAAATGCGAGGGAAAACAATGTCAAGTAACAAAAGAGGACAGTTTGAGTTGTTTGAAGTCAGGAGCCCGCCTAGAGAACAGAGGTGTAATTTTTGAAGTTAGTGAAGTCAGGAGCCCGCCTGGAGAACAGAGGTGTAATTTTTGAAGTTAGTGAAGTCAGGAGCCCGCCTGGAGAACAGAGGTGTAATTGTTAAAGTAGTGAAGTCAGGAGCCCGCCTAGAGAACAGAGGTATAATTTGTAAAAGTTGAAGTCAGTAGCCCGCCTGGAGAGCAGAGGTGTAATTTTTAAAGTTGAAGTCAGGAGCCCGCCTGGAGAACATAGGTGTAATTTTTAAAGTAGTGAAGTTAGGAACCCGCCTGGAGAACAAAGGTGTAATTTTTAAAGTTGAAGTCAGGAGCCTGCCTGGAGAACAGAGGTGTAATTTTTAAAGTTGTGAAGTCAGGAGCCCGCCTGGAGAACAGAGGTGTAATTTTTAAAGTTGTGAAGTCAGGAGCCCGCCTGGAGAACAGAGGTGTAATTTTTAAAGTTGAAGTCAGGAGCCCGCCTGGAGAACAGAGATATCATTTTTAAAGTAGTGAAGTTAGGAGCCCGCCTGGAGAGCAGAGGTGTAATTTTTAAAGTTGAAGTCAGGAGCCCGCCTGGAGAACAAAGGTGTAATTTTTAAAGTAGTGAAGTCAGGAGCCCGCCTGGAGAACAGAGGTGTAATTTTTAAAGTTGAAGTTAGGAGCCCGCCTGGAGAACAGAGGTGTAATTTTTAAAGTAGTGAAGTCAGGAGCCCCCCTGGAGAACAGAGGTGTAAATGTTAAAGTTGTGAAGTCAGGAGCCCGCCTGGAGAATAGAGGTGTAATTTTTTTCAAAAAGTTGTTAAATCAGGAGCCCGCCTGGAGAACAGAGGTGTAATTTTTAAAGAATTGAAGTCAGGAGGCCGCTTGGAGAACAGAGGTGTAATTGTTAAAGTTGTGAAGTCAGGAGCCCGCCTGGAGAACAGAGGTGTAATTGTAAAAGTTTTAAAGTCAGGAACTCGCCTGGAGAACAAATGTGTAATTGTAAAAGTTTTAAAGTCAAGAACCCACTCGTATAACAGAGGATCATTTCAAGACGTTGGATTCAGGAGACCGCCTGGAGAGCAGAGGAATATAATTCAAGTCAAGAGATCGGTGCAAGGCAGCAACAAAGGAATTGCTATAAGAGAATACCAGACAACAAGACAACAAGAAATACAAGAGCAAGTTTGAAGGTCTAGATAGGATTTTGTAATTCATAAACTATAGTTTAGTCTAGCTTCTTATTTTCTTTTAAGGATGGTGTAATAAGGAGGTCAGCAAGCAGTAACAGCAACAGTAGTAACAATGAAACCACAGCTTCACGGTAGTCCCAGCTACCAAAACTCCCGAACTACATTGATCTGATTCCTTTTTAGCCAAGGATATGTATGAGACCTTTGAAGCAAAGGTTCGGTCAAAATCTTTCAAAAAATGATTCACACGGAGTGTTCAAACGGGCAAAAATCTCTCGTACACGCTCACTTTGTCTTTGCACGAAAACTCTTCGTGTTTACGGGCAAAGAGGGGCAGCTGTGAGCACGTGATTTTTGCCTCACATGAATTACTCCCACAAAATAAAAACAAAAATGTTTGTTTTATTGTGTGCAATTTTGTAAATTTTCGTGATATTTTTGTTATTGTTTGCATTTGTGTGTGCACGTTTATTTGAGCAAATTAATGAAAAGATACAAAAAATATAGCATTTGCATTTAGGATTTAGTTGTATAATTTTTGAATCAAATAGTTAACTACTTATTTTTATAAAAAGAAGAAAACCTAAAAATAAGGTACTTTGCATTTTAGTGTTTTAATTGTGTGATTTTGGTACTTAATTAGTTGCAATAATTGTTGTGTTAGAGATAACTAATATTTTAAGTTGATTTGGTTTTCTGATTTTAGGTTTTTAATTTTTGAAAAAATATTTAGGAAATAAAAGAAAAGGAAAAAAATTGAGGGAAAAAACGGATTTGGGCCAATTGAAAACCAAACACACCCCCAAATCCAGCCCAATCTCACGCCTATACCCGGTCCAAACCATCAGTCTTAGAGACATGCGAAACGACGTAGTATGGTGATAGAACTACGTCGTTTCAATGCCAATTAATCTCAGCCCTTCATTCATTCCCCATCCAACGGCTCACAACCTCACTCTTAAACCCACTCCATGACCCAACCCAATCTCCCCGGATCAACCCAGTCCCCCAATGAGATTAAACGACGTCGTTTTCCATAAGGGAATTGATCCAAGCCATTGATCTCATTTGATCGAACGGCTTGGATCCAATTTCCCCTTACGTATATAAGCCCCCAAACAGACCCCATCCCCCCCAGACCCCCCCATCTCGTCTCTAACAACTCAGAGACTAGCCCGTCTCTCTCTGCCTCCCACCACCCTACTCCGCCCACCGGAAATTGCCTCACAGCGGTTCCGATGGCCCAATGACCCCCAAATTTACACCATGTGTTTACCATAACCCCCCATCCCCGATCTACCATCCGTTTCCCTCAACTCTCAGCCCAGCCCTCGAATATCCGAAAAACCAAACAGTTTTTCCGGCGTCGGCTTCGATGGCCACCAGAATAACACCCCTCAACCCCTCAACCTCCCCATCCCAATCCCTAAAACCCTTCCCCTCGAATCATCCCAGAGCCTATCGAATATTGAATCGAGTCTAAGAACCCTAGCGCCACCACGAGATTCCCCTGTGGCGGCGTTGCCTTCAACCAGTCCCAACAACCCTCCAAACCAAGTTACCATCCTAAGCTTGTGGTCGCTCCAAGACTGATTAGCCTCGAAATGGTGTCCTTCGTTTGTTCTTCACAAAGAACAGACGATTTACACCGTCTTGAGGCTAAATCAGAGTTGCCAGTTTGCGTTCAAGTTTAACTAGGTAAGTTTTCTGTTTTTCTTATTATTGTTTATTTATGTCTTTCACCTTCTACTCCTTTTTCTTCTTCTTCGAAATCTATATGGGTCTGTGTTCCGATTGAAATTTTGTTTAGATTCAAACCCGATTCCTTGGTTTTATTGTAGCTAATTCGTGTTTATTTCATTTGAGTTTTAGTCATTCTCTTCAAGTTATTTAGTGTCGCTTGTTTTATTTTTTTGATTTTTAGGTTCCTAGCTTCCAGGCTCATCGTCAGTATTTGTATTTGCTACCTGAATCAGTAGGTTTCTAATGTGTATTCATTTTGGAATTGAGTTAAAATAAATCAAACTTAAAGTATGGATTTAAGGGGACAATTTGGAAATGGGAAGTTCTGCCAACAACAGAGTGGTATTTTAAAACTGATTAATTATAAATGAAAGTGGAACTGACACATTTGTTTTAAAACACCTCTACTGGTGGGGAAATTAGAAAAGAAGCATGGGTTAATGACTAAAGGGTTAATGGGATACATGTGGGAAGGGAATATACAAGTTGTAAAGAAAAGTGTTTGAATAAAAGAAAGTAAACTTGATCTTTAAATACGGGGATACACATAGAGTTTGGGGGAACCTTTTGACAGAGAGAACACATAAGAATATACTGGAAAAAATAGAGAGAAAGACAATTTGAAAAAAATTGAGAGAGATTGGCACGCAAGAAACGTTCTTAAAAGTTAGAGGGTCGGAGAGAGATTTAAAAGCTGGAAATACTGAAATAAGGCTAAGGTTGAGAATTAAAGGAAGAAGTTACTGTTCCATTAATTTTCTGCAATTCTGACTCATTTTCAGTTTCTGAAACTTCTTTTGATTCATCTGAGTTGATTTGAACTACTACACTTCATTTCTTTTGCTTGAAATTAAATCTGGGCTGATTACATTGCTGGTTCCTATTTTTGCTACTGATTCTACTACTGATCCTACTGTTGGTTCCTTATTTCTCTACCTTGTTTTAATCTTCAGGTACACATCATGTAACTTTCAGGCTTATGTACATGAATTGAAGTGCTACATAATTTTTTTTAATCTGCATATTATACTTCATGTAATTTTATGAACTTTCAGTAAATCATTGTTTGAAACTAAGGACTAGACTGTTTAAATTGCTTTGGATTGTTTTTAATTTCAATACTGTGAAATGCAGTATGCAGTGATAATAGATCTAATCTAGTCAAGGCTGATGTGTTTAAGTCTCCACAGCAGTTAAAATATGAGCATCAAGTATAAGTATGCAGTAGGTATAATATAGTTGAGTTTGTTTGTTAAAATCTCAAAACTGATTCCATTTCCTTTTCATGTCCATGTAAAATTGCACTGAGAAATGACAGATTTGAGTACTCTTAGATCTGATGTATGATATTCATGTGCCAATTAGAGATCAAATATTAAAAACGTTGCATTGGAATTCTAGTTAATTAGTCCATTAGTCTATCAGGTTTTACTGTTGATTCCTATTGCATGTGATGATTTATCTTAAACAAGTTTCATTATTTCTTCCTTCCAAATGTTAAGGTAGGGATCCATTTGAAACTCTAGTTAAAGTCTAACATATGTTTACACTTTGAATTGTAAGACAAGATATTTGTTTGCTTAGTTAGCTTAAGCTATGGGATTTGAATGAATTGGGATTGGATTTTGCCCCTTTGTTACATTGGGCTTGAACGAAAGGACCAGATATGTATAACAATCTTTGCAGTTGAAATTTGTATAAAAACACACTCTGGGCCCGATCCTTTTAATAATAAGCCAATTGTGTAATCAGCTTTGGATCCAGGCTCATGAGTCCGCTCCATTTTCAGATTAGGCCTCATGAACAGGCCCACGACCGGGTATACCCTCACCAGGCTTTATTGAATTTTACCATTTTAAAATTGATGTCGAGGCTTAAGAAGAATTCAATTCATAATTCGAAATAATTTTTAGTTTGGGCTTCTCAAGTTAGGTGGTGCACTTCAATTAAGAGGGGTTCCTCTTATTGAAGTGTGGACTTGAGCTCTGGAGGCCTGAACTCCTTAATCGATAGTTTACTATTAATGATGCTAATTAATTAGGGTCCTTTTGGAGACAATCTTTAATAGAAGATCGTAGTTCTTTTAGGTCGGCCTTTAAAATAAATTAAGGTGCGTCGCGCCAAATAAAATCATAAATCGTGTGGCTCTCTTTAGTTACTTTATTAAAATAATTAGAACTTGGGACGTGCCATTTAGCAAATTTTCATGGCCTCCCGCAAAGTTAACAATGTGTTAGTTGCTTTAGGCGCGTTATTTAAGTAATTTTACCTTCTTAAAACTGGGTGCACATTTCATGTGACCCAAATCTAAATCCCAAAATGTCGAATAAAATGTGTCGAAGATCCAGGTGCATTTCATGTGTCAATTGGGGGGGGAGGGGTCTGTGGACTTTTGTTGCTCTCCATGAAGCTTTTGGCCATGATCCAAAAATATGTTTTAAACGATGTTCAATTTTTTAAAAATTAATTAAAAGCGGTAAATAATTGCACATAGGTTCAAACTGCATTAAAATCAGATAATTAAGCCGAATATGACAGTTGAGCGACTGTGCTAGAACCACGAAATCCGGGAATGCCTAACACCTTCTCCTGGGTTAACATAATTCCTTACTCGGATTTTTGGTTCGCAGACTATTAAACTGAGTCAATATTTTCCTCGATTCGGGATTTAACCGGTGACTTGGGACACCATAAATCTCCCAAGTGGCGACTCTGAATCTTTTAATAAATAAATCCTGTTTCGATTATCCTTTAATTGGAAAAACTCCCTTCTATACACCTTCGCGGGGGTGTAGTAAAAAAGAGGTGTGACAGTTGTTTCATGAGTTACCGCTCCATTTCTCCCATTTCTGCTTCTTATTATCTTGTTCAGTGGTATTATGTATTATCGGGTTGGTTGGCTCGGGTTCGGAGAGATTTTGGTAAGGTTTGAGATACTTAGTCTCTTTTGAGTAAGCTTAAGTTGGAAAAATCAACCGGATATTGAATTATATGTTAAAGGGCTCAGATATGAGTTCCAATGGTTCAGATAGCTTCGGAAGGTTATTTGAGACTTAGGAGCGTGATCGGAATATGTTTTGGAGGTCCCGAGTAGATTTAGGCTTGAATTGGCAAAATTGGAATTTTGGCATTTTCTGGTTGATATGTGAGATTTTAATATAGGGGTCGGAATGGAATTCTGGGAGTTATAGTAGGTCCGTTGTGTCATTTGGGATGTGTGTGAAAAATTTCAGGTCATTCGAACGTGGTTTGATAGACTTTTTGATCGAAAGTGGAATTTGGAAGATTTTGGAATTCTTAGGCTTGAATCTGATGCAAATTTGGTGTTTTGATGTTGTTTTGAGCGTTACGAAGGTTAGAACATGTTTGAATGATGTTATGGGATAGGTTGGCATGTTTGGTTGAGGTCCCGATAGCCTTGGGTGAGTTTCGGGGTGATTAAACGGATCATTTCAAATTGAAAAAAATTGCAGAAAAAATTGTTGTTGATGTTGCAGACAGTTGACCTTCGCGTTCGCGAGGGGCACCTCGCGTTCGCGAAGGGTTAGGATGTGAGGTTAGAGGATTGGCCTTCGCATTCGCGAAGGAGGTCCTGTGTTCGCAAAGGGGTGGGTTGAGCTACGTTCTCACGAGAAGGAAGCCGCGTTCGCGATGGATGGTGAAGCTGAGTCTTCGTGTTCGCGAGAGGGGAGCCGCGTTCACGAAGAAGGAAAAAATGGTCAACGTCAGGTTGTGCTTCGTGAACGCGAGGCTTTGGCCGCGTTCGCGATTAAGGATTTTTAAGTGCAGGGCAGCATGTTTAAAAGACCCATTTCCACTATTTTGGGTTTAAGCTCCTCCATATTTTGGAGAGTTTAAAGCTTTTTGAAGAGGATTGAAGAGGGAATAAAGGAGGAACACTTGGAGGTAAGATTTATGGACTTAATACTCAATCCTAATGTGATTTCTACCCAATTAATCATGGAATTTGTAGAATTTAAGCCTAAATATTGAAGAACCAGGGCTTGTAATTGGAGACTTAGAATTTGGGATTTGAGTGGTCGTTTGTGGTTGGATTTGGTGCTTTTGATATGAATGAACTCGGGGAGTGATAAGTCTATTGATGTAATTTTTATCGGATCCGAGACGTGGGTTCGGGGGTCTGGTTTGGCCAATTTCGGGATTTGTGTTGTAATTTGATTTCTTTCTAATGTGATTTGTTCTCTTAGCATATTGTGAGGGTTTTGCACTAATTTTGGTTAGATTTGGAGCATCCAAAGGCCGATTCGAGAGGCAAAGGCATCGCCGGCTAGAGTTTGGACCGGAAAGAGATGAGTAATGATTGTAAATGTTGTCCTGGGGGTATGAAACCCCTGATTACACATCGTTGTGCTATGTTGAGATGACACACACGCTAGATAACGAGCGTGGGGTCATGCACCATTGGGGATTGTGACTTAGTCCATCCCGAATGACTGTTTCATCGCGTAGTTGATTGAAAACTGTTTGCTATCATCATGTTTTAGGCTGAATGCCATATTTGGGCCTCGTGCCAAATGTTTTGAACCCTTAAGGGATTTTTACTCTTATTTCCTCACTATTTTGATTTTATATCTGTACTCAGTCATGCTATATTCAACTCTTTTCATAACTCAGCCATGTTTGCTCTGTTTTAACACTTTAAATGATATTTTGGGCTGAGTATCACGTTCTACTGTGCCTGAGTGGCTTTTAGAGATTTCTGACTGAGTAGGGTCGAGGGCCTGTGTTGTGAGGATTATTGTGGGATCGGGTTACACGCCGCAGCATTGTTGTACTGATTATGATTATGAGACCGAGGGCTTGAGTTGTACTCCACAAGGTGGCTTGATATGAGGCCGAGAGCCTATTGATTATACCACGAGATGGCTTAATATTGCGCTTGGGTCGTAAGGGACCCCTCCCGGAGTCTGTACACCCCCAGTGAGCGAGGGTACCCAGTGTGATATGTGATATAGCCCGAGGGGCTGATGTTGTTCCATGTTATTGCCCGAGGGGCTGATTCTATTGATATTGTGCCCAAGGGCCTGCTTTATGTGTTTATCTGTTCGTGCTGCTTTGTCATTCACCTGTTTAACTGTTAAAAGATGTTTTAAAGAGGGTTTTCACTATTTTTATTGCATTATATTGAATTTATACTGCCTCTGTGTAGCATCTTGCTGTGTTTTACGTGTTTTCTTATCTCTCAGTTGCTTTTACTTTTATTACTCACTGAGTTGGCGTACTCACATTACTCTCTGCACCCTGTGTACAAATTGAGGAACCTAGGATGACGCTAGTGAGGGTCGATTGCTCCTAACAAGCTATTCAGAGTCCACTAGGTAGCTGCTCGGTGTTTGCAGCCCAGTGTTTTTCCCTCCTATCTTACTTTACTTGTTCTAGTTCTATAATAGATTGTATAAAAATTTTCATACTCTTAAACTTATGTTAGATGCTCATGACTGGTGACACCCCGATATCAGGTTGTGTTTATATCCGCAAATGTTCTATATCACATTTATTTGGGAATTATAGTATGTTAATGACTTAATTGAGTTATTATAACTGTTAAAAATGAATTGAGTGTTATCGGCTGGCCTCGTTTCACGATAGGCGCTATCAGGACCGGGTACGAATTTGATGTTTTCGACTAATACTCGAGCTTGATGGCCATTAATTATTCCTTTTTATGTACTTACATCCAAATTTTTAAATAAAGTCTTTAATACAACGATACACCAAATAGGAAGAACATCATCTATAAAGTATAAGGTCAGAGACAACAACATGACATATTATTATCTCATATAATAAAATACTTATGATTATAATTAATACACCAAGTTGTTATGTTTGTAGGTTCAAAAGATACCCGATTACTTGAAATTCAACTATTGTGTCGGTGTAATAACATTTTTTAAATGAATATTGCATCTGTCTTGACATCAACTGCTATACACATGATTCATTTTTATTTTACACTTCATATTTTTTTTTATTAACAAACATAGAATACACGTGCAACGCACGTACATTGTAACTAGTTATATTAAAACATAGGAATAATTTAGTTATTACATAGCATAGGGATAGACCGCATTACGATTTTCCCTAATTTGTGTTTGATAAAAAATGGTAAAATGAAAGCCGGAGGTATTTACCAATACATAATATTATCTTCCTCTGTTGATATTGTCTGGTGCTTCTATACTTGGCCAAAGTATCTGCTACAGTGTTGCCTTTCTGGTACACATGTGTTATTTCTGCCACTCCAATTGCATCTAGAAGAAAACTGCAGTCATGAAGAAGATGTGAGTTGCAACTGCCTTGTACGTTTCCCACTATTCAATTGTCATTATGGTCTTTGATGATTCCAACAGCTCTATTGATTTGATTATTTTGACCATAAGCTCCACCAATGCTTCGCTTGTAATGGTTAGTAGGTGAATGCCATCTTATTGGTATGTGAAGCTTAGGTTTTGGGTTCGTAGTGATCTGTGCGATTGGGATAAACTCAGCAACTTGGGTTTTAATTTTGGTTTGGCAAATGATTGAAGTTGTATGGTTGAACAGGTTAGAATTCCTATTAAGCAAAGGGTTCCACATGATGAAAGGTATTAAGGTAGAGTTTGAAGTTTTGATGGAGGCATTTGTTGTGTTGATGGTAGTGTCTTTGAGGCATGTATCCTTTAACCAGTGGATAAAGTTGTGTGTTTGTGGTTTTTGGAGATTGAACAAAGTCCATAGGTGGTATGAATTTTTGCACGAGAAGATGTGGTATATGTCTTCTACTTCTGTTGGACAGAATTGGCAAAGATTGTTTTAGAGTATGTTTTTTTTAATAGGAATGTCACGACCCAAAATTCATTGAGGGTCATGATGGCGCCGGACACTGCTGTCAGGCAAGCCAACCAAAATACTTTATTAAATTCTCATTTTAATAATTTTGAAAATTATGATTTTTCTTCAATTTTACTAGTAAAAGGCAATCATTTCAAATTTTATATAAATGTTAAGAAGTTAATACAAGATACCCCATAATCATCCTAGAACCCGGTGTCACAAGTGCATGAGCATTTACTAGGGAATGCAATAAAATACAGTAGCTGTTTGGAAAACAAAGTGGACAGAAATAAAAATACATTACAACACTCTGAAGGAGACTCTGCTGGCTACGGGTCGTCTCGATAATTGCAGCTCACCTAAGTCTCTGTATCAACCATGCCGCTATGCCATTAAGCCACTAGCCACACATGAACCTGTGCAATAAAAATGCACAACAAGTGTAGTATGAGTACGAAAATAATGTGTACCCAGTAAGTATCACGTCTAATCTCGAAGAAGTAGAGACAAGAAGTCGACTTCGACACTTACTAGTGGTCCAATAATGATACGCCCATAATATGATAAATCGAGGAATTTTTATAAATAGGATTGTAATTCAATAGAATGAAGCAAGTAAAAAATTCTTTCTTTTATAGGAAATTCCCAAATTCCTTTTCATCATTTATACATTTATTCTCAAGTCAGGGAGAGCAATTATAACCATCTATAAATTTCCAAGGAAAGCAATATAAGTATGCGCAAATCATGTCGAGGACGTACGACCCGATCTAACAATATTTAAACAGTGCATTGCCAGAGGGTCGAATGGCGCGAACCATAGATGCATCTATTAACCCACTCGCGAATCATACATGCAACACGGTCAAATATAAATTAACAATCACCCTACTCGCGAATCATACATGCGACGCAGGTACACATAGAAACACATATTCAAACAGTCAATTAGGACATTCATCAAGGAAACAATTATTCAAGAAGGCGTAATTTCACTTTTTCCAAGTCATGAAAATGATGTTTAGCTCTTCTAGAAAATTATTTACCACTTCGATATGATTTAAGCAATTTAAACTATAAATAAGGTTGCACTTATTACATGTAAGCATACTTTTGGGTCCTAGCCTACCCGGACATAAGCATAATAGTATCTACGCAAGGACTCTCGTCACCTCATGCGTACGTACCCCCACAATTGGCAACACATATTCAATTAATTCACCTATGGGGACAAGTCTCTCATACAAGGTTAGAAAGGAGACTCACTTCGCTTCGAAGTGAGTAAGAACTAGTCAATACATGCTCAAAAGTTCATATTCTAATTATTAAACCAATTTTCCAACCTAAATGCAAGGTTCCTAAAATTCATCCTCAGGCCCACGTGCCCGGATTCCGGAAATTTCTGAAGAAAGTTGTTACCCATAATCTAAGGATCGAGAATATATGATTTTTACTCCATTTCCTAACAAATTTTGTAGTTAAATCTTGTTTTTATCAAACTCAAGATTTTTCATCTAAAACCCTTGATTTTCCCTAATTTTCACATGTTAATCGACCCATAATCTATGTATTTAACTCATGTTGTGTCGAAATTACATACCTCAAAGTGCTAGGTGAAAACTCTCTTCCAAAAGCTCCAAAAATTGCCTAAGACGATGAAGGAAATGAGCTAAATGGCCTAAGTCTCGAAATTAATAGCTGGACACAACCCTCTGATGTCGCATTTGCGACAGGTAGATCGCAAATGCGAGCGTCACAACTGCAAAGATTTCATCGCAAATGCGACCCCCGACTGAACTGGCCTAATTCGCAAATGCGATTAGGGTTTTGGCACATGCGAACCCTTCAGGCCTCGCAAAAGCGACCCAATTGTCGCAAATGTGAACGATCCCCCTAGCCGTCGAGGTTCGAAAATGCAAACAGAACCTCGCAAATACGATGACCGCATTTGCGACCAATACATCGAAATTGCAATCATACAAGTACCAACAATCCTATTTCTTAGCAAATCACTCCGAAGTTATCCTGAATCTCACCCGAAACCCCGGGGCTCCAAACCAAACACCTGCACAAGTCTAAAAACATAACACGGACTAGTTCAAAGCCTCAAATCACATCAAACAACGGTAAATCCATGAATCACACTCCAATTCAAGCTTAATGAACTTTAAAATTTCAAACTTCTACTTTCGGTGTTTAAACCTATCAAATCACGTTCGATTGACCTCAAATTTTGCACACAAGTCATATTCGACACTACGGACCTACTCCAACTTTCGGAATTGGAATCCAACCCCGATATCAAAAAATCAACTCTCGGTTGAACTTCCCAAAAACCTTCAAATTTCTATCTTTAGCTAAATGACTCCAAAATGACCCACGGACCTCCGAATTCACTTTCGATCGCGCTGCCAATACCAGAATCACCACACGGAGCTATTCCCAGACTCGAAACCCTAAACGGACATTGATAACAATGAAATGCACTTCAACCCAAACTTATGAGATTCTTCCAAAAATGCTAACTTCCACAATAGGTGCCGAAACGTTCCCGGGTCTTCCAAAACCCAGTTCGGACATACGCCCAAGTACGAAATCATCATACAAACCTGCTGGAACCTTCGAATCCCGATTCTGAGGTCGTTTACTCAAAAAATCCAATTTTAGTCAATTCTTTCAACTCAAAGCTTCCGAAATGAGATTCTCTCTCCAAATCAACTCTGAACTTCTTGGAACTCAATTCCGATCATGCGTACAAGTCATAATACATGAAGTGAAGATACTCAGGGCTTCAAACTACTGAACGAAGCGCTAGAGCTCAAAATTATCGATCGGGTCATTACATTCTCTCCCACTTAGACATACGTTCGTCCTCGAATATGCTGAGAATTGCACCAGAGTGGTTTGAAATCACTGTTTAACACCTTGAGCACCTACCCGTGCTACCAAAGCTCAGTTGAGCACAATAATTTGATCAAATCTGAAGATATTCTCTTTTATTCAAACAATTAAGCTTAGAACACAATTCCAACACCCGAAATTCTTCGTCATGCCCGCTTCCAATATATTAACACTGTATCAATCACTTCACTAGGTACCAAGACATAACTGCATACCTTTGCTGAATTCTTACCATGCACCACGTCATATGCAGGACCATAATAACACTCTTTGATCATAACAACCGATATTCCCCGAGTTTGATGCTCACCATGCACCGCATGACATGTATAAGTCTTGTCCCAACTCCTACAATACTGCTACGACGGAAGAGACATGTAGAAATTCATAACCAACTACTGGGTCAACAATCGTTGAGTCTATACTTCTGGCAAGAACATTACCTCATTCTGAACCAAATAATAATCCTTTCTCTTTAATATACTTCATGTCATCCGATTGCACTAATCCGAGATCCAATAACCTTGTCTCACTCGGTATGAACTGCTCAGGCAGCAAGCCACCCCAGACATAATCAAAAGTCTCATATGATGTCATAATGTGCCAATAGGCTACCAACTTGAACTTGATACATAAGAAAGACGATCCCTGGAAGGGACTACCCCACTCACGCAGCTAATATGAACTTTCCTTAGAAAATGGAAACAAAACACACAGAATAGAATATAATGGACTATAGTCATCATCACACTATTGCGGCGTGCAACCTAATCCAAACAACATACCCATGGCAGCGTGCCACCCGATCCACATATAAAATTCACATAAGGAGATACACATAGAGCCAAATTGCTCATTACAACACAATACCGAATATCGGCCATAAGCACGCTAAGTGCGTAATACCATCCCTGAGGGAACATGTAGCGCCATAAGCTAACAAACTCAAGCACAACTGAGGTGCGATATATGTTATGAAACTAAAGAGCCATCCTGCTCACATAACACCATCGCTACGCGAAACCTCAACACATAAAAAAATTATCGAGCCGTTTATAACTCACACGTCTCAATATATCATTACATGAAATAGCCGACGATGAAATAACAACCCACATATGAATACTTCTCCATAAGGAGCGCTATCTTGAAATGAAGACATCCGGCCTGATATAGAGCCCATATTCATACTTAAATCCATTCACAGACCTCAAGCCGATTCTAATCATACCAAACTAGGTCCATAATCTTTTCTGGGTCCATAATAACTCCCTTTTCCTATAACACACAAGAACAACCATCATAGCCGGAGTAATCCTCCACATCCCACAACCCAATAAATCGAGTGCCCTCTAGGCATCAATTCTCAAATTAATGATATCACCACAATCTTTATACTTAGTTTAATTCTTTAATCAATCAAGTGACTACATGCCACACTTATACAACCTTCCCGTGGGGCACGCTCCCGCAACTTTCCATAATAGATAACAGGTCTGTACATCCATACTACCGACCACACTAACGCTGAAAAGCGATTAAGAATCGTTAACCAGGATGCAAAGCCTTTTTACAAAACACCGATTTCAGGTGATATTGAAGACAATGCCAGCTTACTCAAAACATTCAAATACCTTTCCTGCTCATCCGAGCTCGTGACATCCTTGTCAACACCGAACCGCAACCTAGATCCTCACCTTTAAATTCATACCACTCACTGCACCCAACATGCTAACATGCGATAGTACCATAATTTCATCACAACTCCTAAACCACTAACATGGCAAATACTTCCTCACATGGAAACTTTTTACTTAACTCATTACAAGAGAACCATGGCAAAACACGAGTGAATTCTCATAACCGTAGAACATTCAAATCTTCAAGTAGTGGCCTAAACCACCACAACCCTTTCGGGATCCTCCTCCACATCACAGGCCATAACACTTGGATACTTCCGAATAAAATCAATTACGGCGGCCGACAAGCCCCACACGTACTATCACACATCACTAGCATAACTTAATCAGGCTGAGGGAACTGATCACTACCACCAGCATGCCAATTCAACCATGTCTAACCAATCCAACCCTTTCTAATTTATCCTTAATTGTCTTAGAACAATAATAGTTTAATTCAACACATAATGCACTCAACCCGAGTGGCCTTGTAACACGAGACCATGCTATCTCGAATCCTACAAACCACCTCATACCTTCCTTGTACGCATTTCGTATCTCGACAGGTACATCAATTCTGATAATTCCTCTACGATTATGAAGTCTTTTTCTCCCTTTCCTCCTAATGCTACACTTCGAGTCAAGACATCATAGAACGTTCTGAGCCTCTTACCGTAAGCTGCTACAAAAGCTTGATTCTTAACCATACTGTGGGCTTAAACCCTTAGGCACTGAATTTTTTATCCTTGAATTTACTAGGATCGTTATTAAGAGTCGCCCACTCTGACATGGTCCCGAATCTAATTAACTGCAAGGTTCCGCTAGCACATGACTACCCTCTCAAAGAAATAACCGACCAAATCACCTTCGTTGCAATTCACTTCTACACGAAGCATAACTCCTGAGTAGGGGTGTGCATTCAAATCGGTTTATCGGTAAATTGAATCGATTATTTGTTATCAGTTTATATCGATAAACCGATAAGATATACTAAAAAGAAAAAAATTTAATTTTTTTAATAATTTTTTTACCCTTATTATATAGTACCCTTTTATTTATCCTATGTCCCTAACCCTATTATTTCCTCTTTCACATTTAAGAAATGATCATATTTAAAGCTCAAGGAAATGAAGTTCAAATTAATGGAAAATAAAATTAGTCATGATGATTTATTTTTTTTATACTGTTGGAGTGTTGGTGGCATACATTTGATCCCTTACTTTAGTTTCGTTGCATGTTCTTGTTGACACAATTTTTATGTTATAAATGATGTTCGTCTTATTTTAGCTTCTTTTTGTCCATATTAGTTAGGCGTGTCTATAGCGATATACTTTCCGTGGAATCCTGTAAATTTTCTTATTGGTGTAATCGATAACCGAATCGATAAGCCCAAAAATCGATAAATCGAAATCGAAAAAATCGAAAACTTATTGAAACGATAACGATATATATATGTACAAATCAATAATCGATAAATAATTATCGATAAGGGTCAAAATCGAATCGATAAATCGAATGCACACCCCTACTCCTGAGTCTTCCCAAAGCCTGAACATGAATCAATGATGCCAGTTATAGAACACATTCTTCAATTCCTTTGCTCAATTTACTACTAATGTTCTTTTTCCTTAGCCAAAATAACTTACCAATACGCCGATAACCTAAAACCTCACAATTATAGGCAGGTGGGACTCTCCCACCTAGCGGGAAGACACCATTACGCTACTCTGGAATCCAAAGAGATCCCTTCTTCATTGTTGACATGATCTAGCGCAACCAACCTGCCAAGCTCCTCGAAATATTTCTGTAAACCATTTATGAATACTCAGAATCATTAACCATATTCACATGTTCGACCTCCTTACCAGATAGCCAGTAGGATTCTTCGTAGAAGCTTCGCGAACCACGCGTCCGTTGATTTGCTAACAGGAGATAACCCACCTGTGGAGATTACACGCTGACATCTTTCAGTGCCACTGCACGAGGCACCATCACTACGTCGTTCATAACCCATCATGAGCATGTGCTCATCCACTAATCGTACTAGTATGTTAATTTCTTAGGGACATTAACTAAATGTGCGGCAATATCTTCCAATTCAAAGTTACGTTGTATCATTCTTCATATCAAGCATCTCATTTCTATTGCATCAAATCTCTCGCCGTATAACAGCCGATGATTCAAATTAAGCCCGTAGACCCAATCATCATCCACTAAAAGTCCCAAATCAATCAAAACTTTTTCTCAAGGGTCCTTCCTCATCCTTTGTTGCTCAGTTGTTACCTTAAGTCAATTCTATCTCTAACAACCTCTCCTCCAATATTATTTATAATATCCTGCCCCAAGGAGAATTGTAGAAAACCATAACACCAGTGAACCTAACATATTCGATCGAGGATAAAGATACTGTCACACCTCCTTTTTTCGATGCTTTACTACACCCCCGGGGAAGGGATATAATAAACAAGGAGTTTTTTCAATTAAAGGACAATCGAAATGGGATTCGTTTTATTTAAGATTCAGAGTCGCCACTTGAGAGATTTATGGTGTCCCAAGTCATCGGTTTGAATCCCGAATCGAGGAAAGGATTTGACTCTGTTTAACAGTCGCGAACCAGAAATCCGGGTAAGGAATTCTGTTAACCCGAGAGAAGGTGTTAGGCACTCCCGAGTTCCGTGGTTCTAGCACGGTCGCTCAACTGCTATATTTGGCTAAAATATCTGATTTTGATACATGTTAAACCTACAGTGCAATTTTAAAGTTATTTACCGCTTTTTGTCAATTATTATTTTTATTTAAGAAAGTGAAAGTCGTTTAAGAACGTGTTTCGGATCACGTTACATGAAATGCAACCGGATCCTCAACACATTCTTATTCAACATTTTCGGATTTGGATTTGGGTTGCATGAAATGCACACCCGTATTTAGGAAGGTAATTTTATAAAAAAAAAATGCGCCTAAATCGGCTAACGTGTTATTATATTTTGGGAAGGCCGTGAAATTCGCTAAATGCCCCATTCCGAATACTAAACATTCTTTAAATTAAGTAATTAATGAGGGTCCCGCAATTATGTATTTTGATTTGGCAAGACTCTTCTCATTTTATTATTAAATGCCAAACTAAAGTAACTAAAATTTCTATTTTTTTTTGTCTCTAAGGGTAAATTAATCCATGATTATAAATTTGAATCTCAAATTCAAGTCCGAATTCAAACAAAAGGGTAAAACCTTTTAGCTTGAACCCGCTACCTAACTTAAGACCCAATTTCATATTTATGGATTAATTTTCTGTATTCCTAATTATTTATTTTTAGTATTATTATATTTGGACTTTTTAATCCTTATTCCAGCTTCAACCATGCTTCTGGGCCTGAAATCTTTTAGCCCAAAGAATGCAAATTAAATTTTAGTCCATATTTAAAGGATTGAAGGATTTATATAGTTCTAATTTTTAAATGATTGAATTAGTGTAACAGGCGGTAATCCAGTTATACCATGCCAAAACAGATCTAAATCATTGAATATCTAATATCAAAGCTAATGTAAACTAACACATATGTAAACACCTACAGCAAATTTCATGAAGAGGACATTGTTCAATTTTTAAACTATATCAAAATTCACGTGAATTCAACAAGTAACAATTTATATAGTCCAATTTATATATTCTGAATATCTATTGTCTATGTAATTCCAAATAAAACTAGTTAAACAACTATAACAACTATAAGACTAAAATACTAAGAGCATCCTCATGTGAATCTGATGAACATCTTCATTTCAATTTTCAATTCACAGTTACATTGAAGAGACTCAGAAATATGTACCTCGAAATGACAATACAAGGGAGAAGATGAAATCAGCTACATCAGTGTAAGGTTCAGCACACAACAACAGTAAATTTGGTCCAGAAATGACTCTGAATTTTCAAAATCACAGCACAACAAACAATAGCACTTAATTTGATCCAAAGTAACTTGACTGAATTCGAAATTACTGGAACTCAACACCTAATGTGCTATTGAGTCTTCTAACAGTGTAATTCAATACTAAAAATGGAAATTAGGCTTAGATTTTCAATGGAACAGCGATCTCAGTTTTTTTACTGGTTTTTTCTTTTTTTTTTTTGGATTTTTGGCAGATTCAAATTGCAAAGTGAAAACTGAAGTTGAAAGGAATTTTTGGGAGGGAAATTTGAAGGTTCTCCAAAAAAACTTTTTGTTCAAGGCATAGTGATGCCTTTTTATAGGCAAGTGAGGGGCAACCCTCAAACTTCTGTTTCTTCCTTAGTCCCTATTTTTTTTTTCATTTTTTAATCCTCTACTTCTTGCCTTGTGGCCAAGTTACTATCACTACTTTTCTGAAAACTACCTAGAAGTCCCCATCTAGAAGGTTCTAGTACTATCCCCAACAATTCTATACTACCAATTACCCATGATACCCTTGACATCATTCAAAATTACTAACTAATCCAATCAGCTATATCCAAACCTCCTAGAACTAATTACTACTAGTTGAAGAACAAATCCAAATTAACACTTGACCATTAAAGTAAAAACTAGTATAACTAAACCTAAACAATTATCCAACTGTATTTAACTAAACTAAAACTTAATCAAACTAACCAAGTACTAATTCAATCAAAAAACAAATTCAAAGCAGGTTGGCAACAGAATTGAGCTAAAAGTCCAAAAAAAAAAGAATCAAATTATAAGAAGAACATTCCACTGAACGAATCTCAATTAGACCAACACCTAACAATTAGCTAACCAGACGACAAATCAAAATTAAACTAAACCAGTCAATTAACAGAATGAGCAAAACTGATCCGAAAATTTAAACTACCTAAATCTAAAATTCAAACTAAACTGGAAGCAACACTAAACAATTGCACCACAGAACTCACACATGCAGAAAAAGAAGAGGAGAAAGAAATGGCATTAATAAAAAAACAATGAAACAAGAAACTTACTGAAAATTCCGGATAGTCGTCATTTCAAAATCAGTCCAATCCTAAGGTCTTTTAAGCTCTATTATCGGTCAAACCCTTACGAGGAAGGTCCAGGGACCCTATGGCGTTATTTGCATGTGCTTGGGCCATTCAGGGTTGTGGCCGGAAAATCTTTGAATCCAAATTCGAGCTGTTCCGGCTATATTCGAGCCAAGCGGCTATGGTATCTGTGTAGGGGAGGTCAAGGCGGTCCCATGGTGTTGATTTGGGACTATTTGGCATAACTTGTGTCATGGCCGGAAAATTTTAGATGGGATATTCGAGGGATTGGGGTAAGA
>MU709613.1:0-34520 GCA_026770625.1 Nicotiana glauca
TGATCGGTTTTTAAAATTCAAAACCAAAACCAAACCAAACCAAAAAGTATCGGTTTTTTTGGTCGGTTTGGTCTGGTTTTCGGTTTGGTTCGATTTTTCGGGTTTTTATGAACACCCCTAATGGTATGTACCGTAACTACTGATACTAAAACACCTTCAATTGTTTTAAATATTCAATTACCAAAATTTACACATAAAATTATTTAAGAAAACTCCTTTCTATATTTATTACCAATTATGTCTTATATATAAATTAAGCAATTAAATTCATACAAATTCTATCGAAATTAGTGGAACAAGTTAAAAATATAAAAAAGTATTAGATCATAATAATAATTTAAAAAATATTAATTATACTCCATGCAAAATTTAGATCATAAGTAATATTTCCATAACTTAAGGATAAAAATTTAACAACGATGATAAAGAAACGAATGAAAGAGTTGGCAGAATGAAGATGAATAATAATACCTTACACACTTGAAAACAACCAATATCACAAAGTTAATTGGAGATAAAGTAATTAGAATTTGAATTATAAATCAAAGAAGAAGAAAGAATGAAACAAAAGTAAGGGAAAACATATACCAAAAGAGTTGGAAGCGCCAGAAGGAAAAACGAGATTTTCACGTGTTGGTGAAATTACAAGTAATTACAGTTGAAAATAAAATAAAATGAATAAAATATCTTCAGGCTGAGGCGCGGATATCTCTCTCTTTAAGGAGATTCAAGCTCACTGCAGCAAAGTTTTTCATTGGTCCAGCAGTAATTCTCTTGACCTGTCTCCCCCAGGATACAACAGCCGATCACGTCGGATGACTCGAACAAACTCTGGACAAGTTGTTGAGTACAAAGCTCCACCAAGATGAACACCTTCCTTCAACAAAAGTTAAAAAAAACTCTCTTCTTTTTTCACAACTTTAACCTCACTTTATAGAAACATTCTACAATTATTTTTTTTCATACCATAATATGAAAGAAAGACCCCTATTTATAGGTGTAAGAATTTTTCCTTGAATTAAATTGTAAGAAAGTGGGGTAATAAGTTATGATATCATGGAGAACATGGGATAAGAGTTACAAAAGAGTATGGCCATTTTCTACTTCATGGAGTAGTGGGAGTTATAGGAATTTATTTTAATAATAAAATGCAATTACACTAATATCCCCCCACTCATTTTAATATTAAAATATATAAGAGAGTTTACCAGTTGAAGGGAGACTATCATGTATAATGAAGGTCTGCTCTACATTGAACCTCCACTTAGCAAAACAGTGATCTTTACTCCAGAGTCAGTAGTGGTCTCAGACTTGAACTATGACTGCTTTAGGAAATTAAATATCACTGCTTACACATAATAATCAAGGTGTTGACATGAGCTTTATTAGCCAGTACATTATGGCCTTGTGCTATCCCGATTTTCATGAGTGTTTTTGAGAACAAGCCCAATTCTCATAGGAAGCGACCTACTTCCACACTCACATAGGTAAAATCTGTCAAGGGTGCTCCTGTAACTCTAATACCTCGGTCATACGAGCTACAGATTTTTACATTAAGAGTTAATAAAACTCAACCTCGAAAATTATTACAGGACAAATGCACTCACACCATAGGGATGGAATAATAATAAAAATAGTGCATTTTTAAACCAAGCCATCATATGATTCGTTCTTCCCATTGAACCTGGTTATAGGATCTCTAGTCCCCAAGTTGGGTTTTCTCAAATATGACTTACGAGCTTATGGGCTTCAATCCCATCCCCCTCGATATGCTCCAGACCCTTTCTCTTGCTAAGGCCTTAGTCAGTGGATATGCAAGATTATCACAAGATCTAACATAGTCAACATTAATGGTACCGCTTGTCAAATATGATCTCATAGTACTATGTATTCTCCTTATAGGTCTGGATTTACCGTTGTAATAACGATTTTGTACTCTACCAATTGCAGCGGTGCTATCACAATGAATTAAAATAGGAGGAATTGGTTTTTCAAAATAAGGAATTTGAAATAATAAATCTCTCAACCAATTTGCTTCCTCACTAGCTGAAACTAAAGCAATTAGCTCAGCCTCCATGGCAGAGTTAGCAATTATTGTTTGCTTTTTCGATTTCCAACAAATAGCACCACCTCCAAAAGTAAAAATATAACCTGTAGTATAACAGGAATCACTAGATAAAGCGTTCCAGTCTGCATCATAAAAGCCCTAGAGTACAACAGGATATTTTTTATAAAATAACCAATAGGTTTTTGTACCAAGTAAATACCTCATAACTTTTGTTATGACATGCCAATGTTCTTTACCTGGCTTGCTTGTAAACTTGCTAAGTACTCCTACTGCGTATGCAATATCAGGCCGAGTACAATCAGTCACATATCTCAAGCTTCCAATTAAGCTAGCATATTCCTTTTGATTTATCACATCATTGTCGCTTTGTACAGGAAATAAGTGAATACTTGAATCAAAAGGGGTTACAACATGCTTGCAATGAATAAAATTATATTTTTTTAAAATTTTCTCAACATAATGTGACTGGTCAAGGAAAATTCCATCACATGTTCTAGTAATCTTCATTCCAAGAATGAAATTTGCCTCTCCTAAATCTTTTATATCAAAATGGCTACTCAACATGCTCTTAGTTTCTCCAATCGCATTCATGTTAGAGCCAAATATTAGCAAATCATCAACATAGACGCAAATATTAATTATTCCAAGACTTATGATAGATGCACTTATCGTACTCTTTGATATTCAACTTTTACTCATGCATGAATACTCAAATTTTTCATGCAAGAATGTTTTATTATTATTTACCCCCACTATTTCTAGAATTATGAAATTTTAAAATTACAAATATAATCACATACTCATAAAAATATAAGGTAAATTACTATTTTTTTTTACCTTTTCTCCGCTTGAGTTAACCATATAAATTTTTTTTTTTACCTTTCAATCTCATATAGAGAGTGAACTTCTATCTTGATATCCGCTATTTTTCAACTGCATAAAAAAAATTGAATCTCCTTAAAATTGTTGGTGAAATTACAAGTAATTACAGTTGAAAATAAAATAAAATAAATAAAATATCTTCAAGCTGAGGCACAGATATCTCTGTCACGACCCGATTCCCAACCCGATCGTGATGACGTCTCTCATGAAGACAAGGCCAGCCAATAGAAAAACAACGCCTCTTTCAAAATTATTAAACATAAATATTTAGATAAATACATCTTAATGTCAATAATACTAAGTATTTACAACCCAACACAACCCGACCGGGGTGTCACAAGTCACGAGCATCTAGAAGGATTTTTAATACAACTACAAAGTCTGTAATGCATAGAATAAAACCGAAAATCAAGAGGAAGAAACTCGGTGCCGCGAACGCGGGCGATCACCTTGCTCAGCTACCATAGTAATACCTTCAATCAGCAAATAACCCGCTACCGGGTGAACAATACCTATAACTGCACGCGAGGTGCAGGGAGTAAAGTGAGTGCTCCAACTCAATGAGTAATAAAAGTAAATAATAACTGAGAGGTAAGAAAACACGTAAATCACTCCATCATGCTATATAGGGCAGCGCAAATCTTTGAGAAAACAGTAAAACTGTGAAAATCATTTAGAAAATATCTGGGCTCAGTTAAAACTTCCTTTGAAAATATTCTTTCCAACATTTAAGAAATTAATGCGAAGACAGATAGTTCAAATCAGCACATAAGTCAGCCCCTCGGGAATAACACTCCACTAACAATTAACACCAGGGTATCTGGTAAACAGTGCAAGAAGTAGCATGGATGCCAATGAAATGAGAGTGCTGAATGTCATGACACGTAGTGCAAACAGGAACGAATGTATGAATGCAATACAATGCATATGACCGATGCGGCGCGCATCCCGATCCATTTGGGTACCCGCGCTCACTGTGGGGGTTCAAACTCCGGAGGGGCTCCTACAGCTCAAGCGCAATATCAATGTAACACCGCTGTGGCGTGCAGCCCGAGCCATCCATATATCCAGAAATTACCATAACACTGCTACGGCGCGCAGCCCGATCCATGCTCAGTCCAGAAATGCACATAAGCCACTTGGGCACTATAAAAATCATAGCTCTCAGCTCAAAACGTCAATAAAATATTGTTTAAGTTTTCAAATCTTAAAAAAATAGCTGAGTTTGCAAAACAATATTAAAACCCTGGACCGAGATCAAATAATATGCAAAGTAATGCGAAAACAGTGATATCAGTCCCTGAAGGATTCACATAGTTTGCACGAAGCCCAAACATGGCAATCAGCCCAATATTATGATGATAACAAGTATTTTCAGTCAAATACGCAGAAAAAATCAATAATCGGGATGGACCAAGTCACAATCCCCAACGGTGCTCTACCCCACGCTCATATTCGGCATGCAAGTCACCTCAATACAGCACTATGATGTGCAAATCTGGGGTTTCAAACCCTCAGGATATCATTTACATGTATTACTCACCTCGAACCGGTAAAATCTCTAGCCCGCGACGCCTTATCCCCTCAAACCGTCCTCCACGCGCATCGTATCTAACCAAAATCAGAGCGAATATATCACAATATGCTAAGGGAATAATACCCAATCAAAAACAATTGAAAAAAATATCAAGAACCTTGAAATTAGCAAAACCCGAACCCCGGGTCCGCTGCTCAAAAAATTACAAAACTCACATTATCGGATTTCTCGTCTCGCCACGAGTTCATACATACCTAGAACTCCCAAATCCGAGCTCAAATGACCTATCAAATCCCAATTTTGAAATATCAAAAATTCAAGCCCTAGCTTTACCCCTTAGAAGAATTTTAACCAATTTCCATGTTAAATCTATCATAAACTTGAATAATTAGGCCAAGGGACTAACCTCCAATCGATTCCCAGTCAAAACTCTCAAAAATACTCGCCCAAAGCTCTCAAGGTGCTCAACAATGGAGGAAAATGGACCAAGCTTCGCGGATGAAATAATATAAAAACCCTTCTATCCAGGTGCAATTTACCCTACGCAAACGCGGTCAACACCCCCGCGTTCGCGATGACTAGAAAATGTTGACCAAAATTTAACTCTTCACGAATGCAGCACCCTGCACGCGAATGCGAACCTTCAGAAGCTCTAACTACGCGAACGCGTGCCCTTTGACGCGATCGCGATGAACAAATTTCACCAGGCCTTTACTGTGATGACCCGGCTCATCGTCACGTAATTTACCTCTCCGTTTCCCCCATATTATGTTGCTCTATATTTCAATATCAGTATTTGTATGGATCAGATATAATTGAATTGGTTTTAGTTGGAAATGAGGCACTTAGCCTCTTAGAAGGAAGCTTGTTTTGGAAAAGTCAACCAGAAGTTGACTATATAGTTAGAGGGCTCGGATGTAAATTCCGTTAATTTTGTTAGCTTCGGGGGATGGTTTGTGACTTAGGAGTGCGATCGGAATTGATTTTGGAGGCTTGGTGTAGAATTAAGCTTGAATTGGCGAAGTTTGAATTTTGGCGAATTCCGGTTGATAGGTGAGATCTTGATCCGAGGGTCGGAATGGAATTCCGAGAGTTACAATAGCTTCGTTAGGTGATTTTGGATATGTCTGCAAATTTTTAGGTCATTCGGACGCCGTTTGGTCGGGTTTTTAATCGAATGTGCAATTCGGAAGTTTTTAAGAAACTTAGGCTTTGATTTGAGGAAATTTGAGTAATGCGGCCCTATCCCACGCGAACGCGAAGACCAAATTTCCAAGCCCTCACATTTCCTCTACGCGTTCGCAACATCACCCACGTGAACGCGAAGGGCAAATCTCTGCAACACCAATAGCTGAAAATCTGCTACTTTTAAAGTCCAAAAATGATCCGATTGACCACCCGAAATCACCCCGAGGCCCCCGGGACTTCAACCAAAAGCACCAGCACACCCTAAAATATTATTCAAACTTGTTCCAATCTTCAAAACACATCAAACAACGCTAAAACCATTAAATCATATCAGATTCAAGCCTAAGTTTCTTCAAAACTTCCGAAATACGCATTTCATCAAAAACCCGACCAAAACACATCCGAATGACCTGAAATTTTGCACACACATCCAAAATCACCTAACGGAACTACTGCAACTCTTGAAATTTCATTCTGACCCTCGGATTAAAATCTTACCTATCAACCGGAATTCGCCAAAATACTAATTTCACCAATTCAAGCCTAATTCTACACCGGACCTCCAAAATCAATTCTGATCGCACTTTTAAGTCAAAAATCACTTCCCGAAGCTAACCAAATCACCGGAAATCGCATCCGAGCCCTCTAACTTATAAGTCAATATCTGGTTGACTTTTCCAAACCAAACCTTCCTTAAAGAGACTAAGTATCTCATTTCTTACCAAAACCAATCCAGGTCAACTCTAACACATCAAATACTGATAATGAAATATGAAGAAGCATAAAATGGGGAAAACGGAGTAGTAATACATGAGACGACGAGTCGGGTCATCACAATCTCGCTCTCTTTAAGGAGATTCAAGCCCGCTGCAGCAAAGTTTTTCAATGGTCCAGCAGTAATTCTCTTGACCTGTCTCTCCCAGGATATAACAGCCCGATCACGTCGTATGACTCGAACAAACTCTGGACAAGTTGTTGAGTCCAAAGCTCCACCAAGATGAACACCTTCCTTCAACAAAAGTAAAAAATAAAAATAACTCTCTTCTTCTTTTTTCACAACTTTAACCTCACTTTATAGAAATACTCTACAATTATTATTTTTTATACCACAATATGGAAGAAAGACTCTTATTTATAGGTGTAAGAATTCTTCCTTGAATTAAACTAGAAAAAAGTGGGGTAATAAGTTATGATATCATGGAGAACATGGAATAAGAGTTGCAAAAGAGTTATGGCCATTTTCTACTTCATGGAGTAGTGGAATTATAGGAGTTATGGCCATTTTCTCATCATGGAGTAGTGGGAGTTATAGGAATTTATTTTAACAATAAAATGCAATTACACTAACATCACGTATATAGGTAATATTTGTGATTCTGCCTTTGAGAATTTATATAGGTTATTAGACTTCACATAGAATTATAGAATTATATGAGAAAAAGACTTTGCTATTATTTAAAATTTTAAAAAAGTAAAGGGTAAAATAGAGTTATATAGTAATAAGTTAGGCCTTTAGGGCATAATTGGACAGAAAAATAGGAAACAATCCCACCACACCAAATCGATTGTTCCAAAAAATGGGATTTTCATTGTTCCGGAACAATGGATTTAACAATACAATACAACCAATTTTAACTAAACAATCAAAACAAACATTGTTCTGGAAAAATAATACAATACGATACAATGGGTAACAACCATCCAAATAACCTGTTAAGCTGCTGTTTACTCCCCCTCTAAAATTATGAGTACGTTTTGGCAAGTGAAATATTATTACTATTAGTAGATCCTAAATAATAGAGTTTGGAATAGAAAGGTCAAATGTTCTGACTTATATTGTTTTTTTACTATAACTTCTAAAAATTACTACATATTCAAAAAGTACGTAAATAATACAGTATACTATAAACACACAATCCTTTAAAAGTGAAAAAATAGTTAAATGTCGTAAGAAAAAATTAACTTTTCAAATAGTAATGATATCTGCAAAATAAGACCAATGTTTTTATAAAATAAGTAGTTTGCTAAAAGGGAAACTGAAAATGTTGAAAGAGAAAAAGAAAAAAAAAGTTGAATAAGAAACATAACCATTTCTTCTTCTATATTAATTGTTTATTTTTTAAAGGACAATTTGCTAAAGAATTGAAAACCAAACTTAGGGCAAACGAGGTCATATAGTCAAACTTCTGTCAACTGCCAAGACAAACTAAAAGAAGAAAATTCGCTTCAAATTAGCTATTTGGAACCTAAATATTGTATTTTTAGACTCAAAATACATTAATAAGTGTAAAAAAAAAAGTTACGTATCTATGTATAGCGTTCAAATACAAGATGCTATACCTTAACGGTAACTTTTTCCATTAAGATATAACGTCTTCTATTTATACGCTATACTGACAGACGATTTGACTGCCATATATAGTGTATGAAATGAAGGCGCTATACATATAGCGTCAAAAAAAAATGTTTACACTGATTATGGACCAACCAATAAGTTAACTGACATAACAATAATTTAATTGTGTATAGCGTCTATTTAAAGAATGCTATACGTCAAAAAATTTCCATATCCCGGGCTAGCCATTTCCTATATAAAGTGGTTAAGATTTTAGGAAAATTCGTTCAAAAAAAATTCCAACTCCCATTCAATTTTTTCTTGTTGTTAAATTCTTAAGCATTTTTTCCGTAATGTCTGAAGAGCGTAGAATAAGAGTTTCATTATATTGGGGGGTGAGCTTGTGATGGAGAATAACTCCGTGAGGTATAGTTTATCTTCACAGGGTCATGTTAAATTATCACTTACAATGGAGTACGATAAATTGATATCGTTGTTATGCAAAAAAAAAAATGGGCGTGAGGAAACGTTTAGTGATACTTAAAGTAACCAGAAGATATCTGTATTCCATCACTCCGCAAGGACTGCTTTTTACTCGGAGTTAAATATCTACGATGATGAAACTTTGAGAGATTTTCTGAGGACTCCGGATGAATACCGCGAAATTTTGTAATCAAAATATTTGATATGTACGTCTAGGTCAAAGACGTTCCAAGCAATGAGGTTTCCGGACAGGTTCCGGATAACTCCCAGTCATCGGGTGGTTATTCTGGAGGAGTTTTTGCCGGACAGGTTCCGAATGAAAGAGTTTTTCTTAATTTAAACTTATCCCTGTCTGCTTTACATAATTCACAAGACGAGTGGTAAGCTTCAATTTTTCTTTGTGTTATGATGTACATTTTTGTTGTATTGAATTTGTATTAACGCTCATATATTTAACAGGGGGTACAGGCCGGATATAAATTTTACAAATTATGAACTCAAGCATAGTTTTGGTGTGTTGGATTATGGTGATCCATCCGGGAGCCATCACTTAAATGAAAATATCCATCATGGAATTTCATCACATTACGACTTGTAAGTGAAGTGATACAGCCATATGGAGAGTATTTATTAAATTTAGTATCTTATTATTTTGTTGATTGTGCAGTGAAAACGAGCAAGTTGAACCAAATGTACTCACTCAATTGCCCGAAGAATCGGGATCTGGCAGATGCACAGAGTGAGGAAAAGAACAGTAATTACGACAATAATGTTGATGAATCTGGAGACGAGACACCCTTTTCTCGTGAGGATGGTGATGAGGAGGAAGAGAAGGAAGGACCTGATTTGACGAGAGAGTATGCTCCCCCCCTCCCCCCTAGACGAAGAGTGTACGAGTCCCAAGTGTGGTTTCATTCAAGGGAGATTCCTTACCTTGATAACTTGCCAAGCTTGCCGGATGTGGAAGCTCTCACAAGGGATTTTGATGAAATTTAGACAGCAATGTGGGATGAGTCTGGACCAACGGTGCTAGCAAAGGTCATGCTTTTTCCTGATAAAGCGCGCCTAAGCAAGACTTGTAAAATGAACAATGTAAAAGAGTGATGTGAGATGACGGTATGGGAGTCAAGTCCGGTTGTATACAAGGTTGTTGTAGCAGGTGGTTTTGGCCATGTCATTGGATGTTGCGTGCGAGCAAAAAGAAGACAGGTCTGTGAAAAGTGGGTAAATACATTCCCACCCATACATACGAAATAGACACAATCAACGGGAATCGCTTCAATTTGGATATTGACTTGATTTCTCTTGTTCTTATTCCACACATCAAAGCATCCATAAGGTATAAAATTAAAGAGTGCATTACAGCAGTCCACCAGGAACATGGCCATACCATTACTAAAAAAAAGACATATCTCGGGCACAAATGAGCGTTTGAAATAGCCTATGGTAACTAGGATAAGTCCTTTGTAGATCTGCCTAGGTACATGATTGCGCTGCAGTAGTTTAACCTCGGGACGGTTGTTGAGTGGAAGATTGAGTAGAGTCCGGGTAAACTAGAATATATATTCAATTATGTGTTCTGGGCGTTTGAACCAGCAAGTGATGTTTTTTCACATTGTCGGCCCGTAATATCCATAGACGGCACTCATGTCTATGGAAAGTACGATATCAAGTTGTTGATAGCGGTGGCAATAGATGCTAATGGACATATATTTCCTCTAGATTTTGCTATTTGTGCCAATGAAAGCCAAGAGACGTGGACTCTGTTTTTGAACCACTTGAAAGAGCACGTTGTCAAATAGCATTTCGGTATCTGTCTAATATCTGATCGGCACGGTGGTATCTTAAGTTCTATGGAGAACTTGCCTGCATGGCAAGAACCTTATGCCTACCATCGTTACTGTGTCAAGCACCTTAAAGCCAATTTTCAGAAGGCATATCCCAAAAAGGATCTGTATGATTTGATGTGGATGGCAGCAACAAACCACTAACAGCATAAATTCCGGAGGGACATGGAATATATCAGGCAAGAAGACGAGGCAACCTATCATTGGTTAATGCGACATGACCCTAAAAAGTGGACTTTACATGCGGATGGTAGCAAACGATGGGGAACTATAGCTACAAATGTGTCAAAGTCTTTCAATCGGTTATTGAAGTCGGCAAGAGGATTGCCTGTCACAGCCATGGTACGGATATCGTTCAAGCAGATGGCGGAGAGGTTTGCAGCTGCAACGTTATTGATGGAAAGAGGTATTGAATTTATGCCAGTGCCGATAAAGAGATTTGAGAAATACAGACAACGAGCACATTGGCATTTATTTTTACAGTATGATAACGAAAGAAATATTTTTGAAGTTCGCACCGCTATCCATCAAAATTGGGGTAATAATGTACATACTGTAAATGAACCTACAAGGTTATGCTCTTGTGGAAAATTGTCCATCTACCACATGCCTTGCTCACATGCCATCAAGTGCTTTCAACAAGTTGGTTTAGGTACAACCAACTATGTTGATCAACAATATAGTATTTCGAAGTACCTAAACACATATAATGGGCAGTTGCAGCCAGTGTGTGGTGAGCATTATTGGCCGCCTGAACCATTTAAAATGGTGTGTAACAAGTCCTATTTTCGCCGAATACAGGTGAAGAAGAGAACGCGTATACGGAACCAAATGGATGTTAATGATACCGTTTATGCGCGCAGATGTGGTATATGCTCGCAAACAGGACACGACCGTCGAAAATGTCTTTCGGCTGGTTTGGTTGGCAATAGTACTCAAGCTCTTGGTGGTCCTTCTTCTAAATGTATGTGTTTCCTGTGTCGTGTATTTTTATTAGTTGTATTGAATTTTAATTATGTTAAGTTCTATGTTTGTGTTCGTGTTGAAGTATTAAACTAAAGTAGTTGTAATAAACTTTATTTTCAGTCATTGTAATGGAATTTAAGTTTTTGCGACTTGTGTTTGTGTTGTAGTACGAAACTAGCTAATTAACGGAGAAATAAAAAGTAATACACATATTATATAAAAGTTTTTGTTAATGTATATACAAAAATATTACTTACATCAAATACAAAAAAAGAGAATAAAATCAATGTGTCCCACATCCAGTGTGCTTCAACGCAGTCGCTGGCCTGAGGCGCATCGCATCCCGCCTAGGTACGCTATCGGGATCGTCATCATCAAATCGCCTCCTTATACCGGATGCGCCGCTGCATGATCATCAATGGTGCTGGCAGGATCAGTAGAAGGGGCTGACAGTCCAGTAGAAACTTACATAAGAATAAAAAGCTCAATATAGCAAAGTATATAATAAGTCACAATAATTTAAATTGTCGCACCACTATCTCATCGGGCTCCTGAATGTAATCATCTGTCGCAGCCATGTCAACATCGCGTTCAGCCTTAAAAAGGAAATTAACAAAGTTATGAAAAATAAAGACAAATTCTAATTCAATACTATGAAAACCATACATGTGCCTGTGATCACGAACCATAACTCAACTGGCGCCCACTATGTAAATCTCAGGTCAGCCGCTCCTCAGCAACGTAGACGGGCCTGGAAAGTATGTATCCCAATCCACTCTAGAAATGTCCGTGCATATGATCAATAATTGACCTGACGGGGTCACTTGCGAAGTCCCTAGAGTGAGATCCATCCCAAGGATGTACGACGGCATGTCCGTCTCATGTAGGCCACCCGGCATATCGGCAACAATATAATTAGCAGGGGCCTCAACGCCCCCTTGCTGGGGACCACCTCCTCTCTGCCCACCACCACATCGTCTGGCACCCCGCCTCGTCGGGCACCACCACCTCGTGCCATACCAGGGCCTCGCTCATATTGCTCTGGCTCCACATAATGAGGCATGTGTGCCAAACGCTCATCCCCCCGGGCTCCCTGTAGTGTCTGGGCAGCCAACTCTACAAATCGATGGCTGCAATCCTGCAAGGCCCCCGCAAGATCGCCGGCATAATCCTGCATCTGCAGTCCCATCTGATAGATTGTATGCAGTCCAATAGCCTACACAATATATAAAATATAAACTACATATATAGCACTAAAATATAGTAGTATAATGAATAATAACATAAAACATACCAGGGCCTCGTGTCGCCTGGCGTATAGAACGTACCGACCGCCAGCCTGATGAATAGGGTTCCCGATAAAAATTCGGGTGACGTGCCGGTACCAAGACATTTACCTCTAAATATCCACCTCCTAGATCTTTGTATGTGGAGGCTGAATCATCTGATCTCAATGGTCCCAAATATGGATCTGCGCCGCTAACCATGCCATAAATGCATCGTCCGTCCTACAACGATCATCCTCTGATAATGCGTAGACTCCTATATAGGCCCCCTCAGTATATACTACGGGCGGACAAACTGCCTAAGTACCCGCTCCGAAGCATGATCCTCCACAATATCGAGGCATATGAGTAGGGCAGAAGAGCTCCAAATTAGTCGGCCGGCCGAGAAATAAGGTGGCAGGGAAGTTATCAAATCGTCGTTATATGGCGTCCAGAAACTATCAAATAAGAACATTGAAATGTGAGTATGCGCAACACTAAGTTAATCTATACCAGGTAAGTTTAGGTACATATTTACCTGTGCGCCCTCCAGCAGATCCAACACATTCCTCCAGAGGGGGATATTATGATGAGCATCATACTCTTATGAAAGTGTATGGCGGAGAACCGACCTCCTGGCTAGAGGGAGAAACAGATGTGGTACATTATGAGGTAATTGTGGTCGAGGTGGCTGAAACTGCAAGAACCGCTCCCAGGCCCAAACCTAACATGCAAAGTTGACGTAAGGTTTAAGATAAATTCTAACTAGGTAAAGTTGGGATTGATGAACAGATTATTTGAATATGTTGTCACCTGTAGAAGTGGCATAAAATCACAAACATCTCTCTGAGTGCCCATGCTCGCCCGACACATCTTCCTATACATGTAGCCGAGAATAGCACCACCCCAGCTATAATAGGATAACTCATCTAGAAGCTGAAGATGATGAAGAAATCTCAGGCTTACTAGGTTCCCCGAAGTGTTAGGGAACAAGAAACCTCCAAATAGAAGAAGCAGCAACAACCTCGTATATCGGGTAATATGTACCTCCTCTGTATCATCGGTGATATTGAGGTGGAGTACCTCCAAGTACTGTCTAATAGGTGTCAAAGTCAACCGATTGGATCCCGACGATGCAGTCTCTTCCTGTGGCCTGAAACCCGTGAGCTGTTGAAGCATGTCCAAATAAGCATCACGCAACATAGATCTCATAGCAATAGGCAGTGAAACGGCCATGCCATCAACAGGCAGGCCATATAAAACCTCTATGTCCTGCAACGTGATTGTAGCCTTGCCAATGGGCAGGTGAAAAGTGTGCATCTCCGGTCGCCACCGCTCAATCAACGCCGTGATCAAAGCCTAGTCAACCTGTATCCGCTCAATCTCAATAATCCTATAGAATCCTGTATCCTAGAGGCGATGGACTACACGCTCATGGAGATCTCTAGCCCTCAAAAAACCCCACAGGTCGTCCACTCTCCTAGCGCGGAGAGTCTGAGACAGTAACTCTCCCAACCATATATGGGCGGACCTATGATCGCCCTGAAGCACTAATAGCTCACAAGAGTAAGGGCCGGGATGTATAGGCACGTCTATGTCGTCAACTGTAAATTAAACAACATTAATTGTATGTTTATTATTTAATTGTACAAAATATATATACCTATTGGGTCCAGGCTCAATATTTGAGGCCCAATAACACCAAACTATCATGAATATTTATGTGTGTCAAATTTAATATTTTAATTATTTTGTGAGTGTTTGTTTAATAATTTAAATTCTTAAATATATATACCTATTGGGTTCCAGGCTCGATATTTGAGGCCCAGTAGCACCAAACTATCATGAATATTTATGTGTGTAAAATCAATATTTTGATTATTTTGTGTGAGTTTGTTTTATAATTTAAACTCTTAAATATATATACCTATTAGGTTCTAGGCTCGATATTTGAGGCCCAGTAGCACCAAACTATCATGAATATTTATGTGTGTCAAATTTAATATTTTAATTATTTTGTGTGTGTTTGTTTTATAATTTAAATTCTTAAATATATAATACCCATTGAGTTCCAAGCTCGATATTTGAGGCCCAGTAGCACCAAACTATCATGAATATTTATGTGTGTAAAATTTAATATTTTGATTATTTTGTGTGTGTTTGTTTAATAATTTAAATTCTTAAATATATATACCTATTGGGTTCCAGACTCGATATTTGAGGCTCAGTAACATCAAACTATCATAAATATTTATCTGTGTAAAATTTAATATTTTGATTATTTTGTGTGTGTGTTTGTTTTATAATTTAAATTCTTAAATATATATACCTATTGGCTTCCAGGCTCGATATTTGAGGCACAGTAGCACCAAACTATCATGAATATTTACGTGTGTCAAATTTAATATTTTAATTATTTAATTATATAAATTATATATCTTCATCTACTAGTATAAGAAATACTTAAACTACAGGGATTCTACGCTAAAATACTATACGGTTTACTCCGCTAAGAGTTTATACATTTTATTACGCTAATAAATAAACTAAATGCAAACAACAAATACATTTTAATCACATAACATTCACAAAAATACATATAAGATATAGTTTCGCAAATAATACACAAAACGACATGGAAACACTAATATCTAAATTCGGATATTAACATAAACAATTAAATCTCAATTTTACATTTATTTTAGAACACATTAATCTAAGTCCGGATAAATATAACATACTAATTTCACAAATAAAATACAAAACGACATGAAAACACATTCAATCAACTAATATACATTATTATACAAGTTTCGACATAAAATAAATCGAAATACCTCGATATAGTGAGTGTTTTGTGTGAAAATTTGAAGACGATGCAGTTAAATCACAATAATACAATGCTCCAATATGATGTGGGACCTACGTTTTTCATATTTTGTGTGATGGGAGGGGCCCATAATTTTTTTTTAAACACGAACAGTGGGGGGGACCAGAAGCAGAGGTTAAAAAAATGGGGGAAAGAGGAAAGGTCGGGGAAGAAGACGAAGGGCGTTATTTAATTTAAGGTATAGCTTCTTCTTTTTTAAACGCTATGTATAGCGTATGAAATAAAGACGTTGTATATGGCAGTCAAATCGTCTGTCAGTATAGCGCATAAATAGAAGACATTATACCTTAACAGAAAAAGTTACCGTTAAGGTATAGCGTCTTGTATTTGAACGCTATACATAGATATGTAACTTTTTTTTAACATTTATTAATGTATTTTGAGTCCAAAAATACAATATTTAGGTTCCGGACTCTTCAAATTAGATTCTATATGGGGTAAGAACAAGGAAAGTGACCCATTATTCGAAAAATATAGAGAAAAAGTTAAGGTTCTGCCTAAGCCTAGCATGTGGGTCGGCCCCGGGCCTAAGTGAGCTTCGTGGGTCAGTTTTAAGTGGGCCTGATACCAACTAAACGGGCTTCGCGAGCTTTTTGTAGGAACCAGCCCGAGACCGGGCCCATAAACTGATGGTCCGGGCTAAGTGGATCGCTCCCAGACCAAACGGTTACTTTCTAATTTTTTTTTAATTTTATAGAAGTTAGAGAATACAAATTGGTAATAAAAATATCTAAGGCAATTCTTTGTAAATTATAATATAGAATTGTGACCTAAATTTTTTAATTCAAATTTAAAGATAAAAATATTGTAAAGAGATATTCAAAGCAATGCGTTATAATTTTATTATAGCATTAACAAAATATGGCAAGCAAAGCAGCATCCTCCACAAGTTCAGCTACTATTTCTTCGTAAGTTTCGTCTACCTCTGATTGTGATTCAGCAAGTCCAAAATTTCTTCTTGCCAAACGAATCCAATCTCTGAAAAGTACTGATTTTTCCAAGCTCTCCCTCGTAGATGCTCTATAATCACCGAGTTTAATCTCTTGCTTGACTGAAAGCGCTCTCTGATGCCACTATTGAAGCTTGAATAGTTAAAATATCTCGGGTCATCCTTGTAAGAATTGGAAAGTATTTTTCTTTATCCTTCTACCATTCCAAAATATTAAAGGAGCCATCGGAGTTCACTTCCTTAATTCCATGTGACAAATAAACTCCAAGCTCATTTAGTTGTGAAAAATCACTAGTAGTAGAACCTTGAGAACCCCTAAACCCGGCCCAAGCTCTAAGTCCTCTTACTCCCGAAGTACTTTTAGATGATTGAGAATTAGAAGAAGAATGAGTTGAGACATTTGGTCTAGCATGATCTAATGCAACTTGATAAGCACTATAAATAGTTTGATCATTTATTTTAATTTAGGCTATTGCTTCCGGAAGTTTAGACAACTCCTCTTCTTCAAGTGTCAAACCATTATATATAGTTTCATACCAAAATTGAGGACCTCCTAATTTCATAGTAGGATTTAACAAGGCAGTAACACCCTAAATAGGGGGAATAGGAAAAATATTTTTTAAACTTTTTTCTCATAGAATCAATAGCAAGTTGATAAATTTCCCCACCCTCTGAAAAATAAGCAAACAAATTTGCAGGTTCTGCAATATAAACTAAATGGTTAGAAATAGTAGGATAAAACTGCCCAGAAAATTCATTTGTAGCAATATGAATTTTTTCTAAAAAATCTACAAGCATTTTAACATTAGCCCAATCCACATATGTAATGTGCTCATCCTCATCACTTATATGAGCATTAAATGTTGAGTTTATGGGATTTCTATATTTATATGCAACAACTAAACTTTCATACATATAATTTCATCTAGTTGGACAAGCTTTAGGAACCTTTCTTTCTCTTAGGCCAAACCCATCGCTTCTTTTAAAATATTCTTTAAGTCTACTTCAACATTTTGAAATAAAAGCCAGTTGAGAGCCATTTTAACCTTTTCAATTTCAATATTTAAAATTCTCATACAATTACCTACAATTAAATGGTAAATTTGACAAATATATCTAACATGAAAAATATTACTAAATGCATGACTTAGTGTAGTGGTAAGCAAAGCTACAACATTTGTGTTACTAGTAGCATTATCCATTAAAACTGACATGATTTCATCAATAATGCAAAAATATCTACAAATATCCATAATTGTGCCAGCAATAAACTACCATGTGTGACATGAATTAATTATTCTATAAGCAATAATGCGCTTTTGTATTATCCAATCCTCATCAATCCAATGACGGGTAACAATACTGCATAATGCATATATCTCGATTGGAATCTAATTCGAATAAAATGAATTACAATGAAATAAGGGAAGGAAAAAAAAAATTTACCGAGAGCAGAAATAGCATAAATCCCTCAATCGTTACACACTCAACTCAACACACTTGTGTCACGTAGCAAAAATAGTACTCCCTCCGTTCCAATTTATGTGAACTTGTTTGACTGTGTTTGACTCAAAAGTTATTGAATACATTTCGAGCAAATAAACCAATATAGATGAAGGGGTAAATCATAGTCAATCGTAATTAATACCGAATTGAAAGACAGAAGAGTAAAACGGAAGATTTAACAGAAATAATAATTGGGAGATTTTATTCATCATCGAAATTTATCCTGCCTCCCCTTGGAGAGGTCCAGGAAATTACAATTTAGTTGTCTTCTTCGAGAACTGTTGAATGTGAAGAATCTCTCTTTCTTTCTCCCTTTGGGCTCCCTCGCCTCTTTCGGAGTCTCTCTCTCTCTAAATTTTCTTGTGTTGGTGGATAATAGATAATAATGGGAAACCCCCCTTAGAGAGTCTTCTACCCTCTATTTATAGTCGAAGATATCTTATTCATCACATCTTATCTCGGCCGGGTCGAGGGGATGATTTCCCCTCGTGGAGGGGTCTCGACCTCGACGCTTGTTTCGTGACTAGTGCGAATCGGACGAGGTCGAGTTTGCTAGCCGCCGCTGCAGGATAATTGGGATGGGGTCATTATCGCCGTGGTCAGATTTTGACCAATACAGTTAGTCCCTCCGTCTGTCGGGGTCATATCCTACCGATGTCAATGGACGATCATGTTTGCAACGTAATCTTATTGAGGGTCCGATGTGAATATTATTCCTTAGTCATGCCATGAGTTTTTGGAACGACCCGGAGGGGTTTCTCTGATACTTTGTACTGTTGCGACGGTATCGAAGCTGAAATAACAGTTGATAAATGGTGCGTCACTTCGTGCAAGTAGTCATAATGGCGCATGTCCCCGAGAAGCTGAGTCGTTTCACGCCTGGTAAGATCCTAGTAGCGACTATTGGCGCTCAGAGAATTTGTGTCCTATAAATTGGATGAGCCTTATCATTTTTCTCACACATTTCTTCGCTTATCTTCGAGAGGATTTTCAGGATATCTCTCTTTTGGTCAATTTAGGCTTTTTCTCTGCCTCTTCTCTTGCAGCCTTCTTTTAATCTTTTTATCTCTCCGACAGAGTTCCCTCATCTTTTTCTGGGTTAACGATGGCGGGAACTTCCTCTCACGATATTCTTCCGGCTATCCCGCCGGTGACTGAGGATCACGCTCCGGCAGACGAGGATTCAGACCCGATGGAAAGCGAGGAGGTCCCTTCAGTAGAGGAAATCTTATTCTGCTCGGGGAAGGAAGTGGAAGACTTCAGTGCCGATGGGGGCATGGAGCATGGAGCATGTAGATAGCAAACCCCTCATGGGTGAGACTGGAATAAAAGAGTTGAGGGAGCGATGAGGCATTCCCAATTACATCGAGATGGTATCGGCCACAAAGGACGAAAGGGTCCAGATAGACCGTCCCGGGTTCTGCTCGTTCTACGCTTATCCCTTCCATGTGGGGTACACTCTTCCGCTTCCAATGTTGGTGGTCGATTTTTGTCGCTATTATGAGGTGTGCCCTGCCCAAATTTCTCCTAAATTTGTACAAGCTTTACCTTATGTTTATTAAGTACGCGGAGCTGGCCGGTCGTGAGGTCACTCTGAGGCACGTGCTCAGCCTATTCGCTCCTCAAAGGATTCACGGCACTATGATCCATGCGCGTACTCGTGGGTCGAAAGATTTGGTAGTCAAGATGGATAACAGGACCAACCGCCATTTCTTTGATAATTTTTTCTATGTGCGAACCGAGCACCTCATGGCGGACCCGTCTGGGTTTCCGGTAGTGTGGAATTTTTCCTTTAGTCGCCCTTGGCTAACAGAGTCTGTTTCGGTCTCCTTATCTTGTGTTGCTGTCACGACCCAAATTCCCAAACCCGGTCGTGATGGCACCTCTCGTGAAGACAAGGCCAGCCAACAGAACAACGACACCCCTTTCAATATTATTAAACATAAAGGAATAGATAAACGCAACTTAATGACAATAATAATCAATATCTACAACCCAACACAACCCGACCGGGGTATCACAAGTCAGGAGCATCTAAAGAAGCCTGGACACAACTACAGTCTGTAATTTACATGAATCAAATTAAAATCAAAGAAGGGAAAATCAGGTGTCGTGGACGCTGGCGGTCACCTTACTCTGCTACAATAGTGATACCTTCAATCAGCTCAAAACCCGCTACCGGGTGCACAATACCCGCAACTGCATACGAGGTGCAGGGAGTAAAGTGAGTACTCCAACTCAATGAGTAATAAGAGTAAATGATAACTGAGTGGTAAGAAAATACGTAAAGCACTCCATCGTGCTATATTGGACAGTAAGACCCTTGAGAAAACAATAATACCATGAAAATCCTTTAGAAAATATCTGGCTCAGTTAAAAACCTCTTTTGAAAATATCCTTTTCCCAACGGTCAAGCAATTGATTGCAATGCAAGTCCACACATAAGTCAGCCCCTCGGGCACAACACTCCATTTCAAATAACACCAGGGTATCTGGTAACAGTGCAAGAAATAGCATGAATGCCAATGATATGAGAGTGTTGAATGTCATGACAAGTAGTATAATAAGGACAAATGCATGAGTGCAATGCAATGCATATGATGGTACATTCCAGTACCCACTACGGCATGCAGCTCGAGCCAACCATGCATATGATTTATCGTCGACGGCGCTTGCTGGGGGTGTTTACAGACTCCGGAGGGGCTCCTACAACCCAAGCGCAATATACTGGTCAGTCAATGATACCTGACCGGTCAGCCAATGTTACCTGACCAATTTATATCATACAGTGCCATTGTTACCACTGTTTCAAGTCACATCATACAGTGTCATTGTTACCACTATTTTAAGTCACTGCTGCGGTGCGCAACCCGATCCATGCACAGTCCAGAAAATATTATAAGCCCCTTGACATTTATTAAATAGTAGTCTCAGCCCGAAATAACATTTAAAATATCATTTGAGTTTTCAAAACTTAGAAGTATGGCTGAGTTTGCAAAACAGTATTAAAATCTTGGACTGAAATCAAATGATATGCAACATATGCTACAACAGTAATCTCAATCCCCGAAGGAGTCACATAGTTGGCACGAAGCCCAAACATGGCAATCAGCCCAAATTATGATGATAACAAGTAATTTCAGTCAAATACGCGGTAAAATCAACAACCGGGACGGACCAAGTCATAGTCCCCAACGGTGCTCTACCCCACGCTTATATCCAGCGTGCAAGTCACCTCAATACAGCACCATAATGTGCAAATCCGAGGTTTCAAACCATCAGGATATCATTTACAAGTATTACTCACCTCGAACAGGCGAAATCTCTAGCCAGCGATGCCTTTACCCCTTGAACTGGCCTCCACGCGCGTCAAATCTAACCAAAAACAGAGCGAATACATCACAATATACCAATGGGACAACACCCAATCGAAATATAGCAAAAATCTCGAAACTAGCAAAACCCGAGTCCCGGGCCCGCTTCTCAAAAAATTACAAAACTCACATTATCGGATTCCTCGTCTCGCCACGAGTCTGTACATACCAAGAACTACCAAATCCGAGCTCAAATGACCTATCAAATTCCAATTCGAAATATAAAAACTCAAGCTCTAGCTTTACCCTTTTTTGATGAATTTCAACCAATTTCCATGTTAAATCTAACATAATCTCGTGTGTTTAGGCTAAGAAACTTACCCTCAATCGATCCCCCTTGAATCCCTCTTCAATTATCTCTCCCAAGCTCCAAAATCGCTCAACCATGGAGGAAAAATAACATAGGCTCGCGGATGAAATATTATAAAAACAGGCCTGCCCAGGTGCAAATTTACCCTACGCGAACGCAGTCAACACCCCCGTGTTCACGATGACCAAAAATTATTGACCAAAATTTAACTCTATGCGAACGCGGCTCCCAGCACGCTAATGTGAACCAACAGGAACTCTAACTACGCGAACGCATGCCTCTTTGACCCGAACGCGCTGAACAAATTCACAAGGCCCTGATTTCCTTCTACGCGAACGCGATGCTTCAGCTGCTAACACTACGCAAACGCGATTAACTATACGCGAACGCGATGCACCAGGCCATCAACTCTATGCGAACACGAGCCTTCCTTCGCGAATGCGAAGGCCAAAATAGGCCTGCACTGTTCCTGCATTTTCTGCTGCAAATTTCCAAGTTTAAACTCTCCGTTAGCTACCAGAAATCACCCCGAGGCCCCCGGGACCTCAACTAAAAATACCGACGCATCCCATAACATTATTCGAACTTGTTCCAATCATCAAAACACATCAAACAACACTAAAATTATCAATTCACCTCGGACTCAAGACTAAGTTTCTTCAAGACTTCCGAAACTCACATTCAATCAAAATCCAACCAAAGGACGTCCGAATGACCTGAAATTTTGCACATATATCCAAAATCACCTAACGAAACTACAGCAACTCTCGGAATTCCATTCCGACCCTCGGATTAAAATCTCACCTATCAACCGGAATTCACCAAAATTCTAACTTCACCAATTCAAGCCTAATTCTACACCGGGCCTCCAAAATCAATTCCGATCGCACTCCTAAGTCACAAATTACCTCCCGAAGCTAATCAAATCACCGGAAATCACATCCAAGATCTATAACTCATAAGTCAACGTCCAGTTGACTTTTCCAACTTAAGCCTTCCTTAAAGAGACTAAATGTCTCATTTCTTATCAAAACCAATCCAAATCAACTCTCACACACCACATACCGATAACGAAACATGAAGAAGCAATAAACGGAGAAAACGGAGCAGTACACATGAGATGACGGGTCGGATCGTCACATCCTCCCCAACTTAAACCAACGCTTGTCCTCGAGCGTACCCAGAGTTGTACTAGAAGCAACCCAATGGCTGAATAACTTTACCAAGCATATATCTGCGGTGATCCCATGTCACCCTATCTCGCATAGGTCCGATGACACAACATAACTGAAATCTCACAATCCATCTAGACCATAAACCGTAGAACCCCATTGCACTTTCCGTATCATACACAAGATCAGAACCTCACATCTATTCTCCGAATAAGTCCGAATCAGCTGTAATAGCTCATACCTGCAACCTCAGGTGAAATCATGTGATATACCACATAGCTCAAACACATGCAGTGATAACTCCCATTCACGGCAGCTGTCCACAACAACCATATACCGTTAGTAACCTCTTATTAGCTAAAGTCTCATTCCAACACTTTCATATCCTACTAATGATAAGGAAACACGCAGTAGACCATAACCATTTCTTAGATCAACCATTCACGAAGGTATTTCTTCCCTTTTGACTAATACCACGGAAGATTCCGAGCCGAACCTCGATATCATCCTTTCAACAAGCTAAAATCAAATTCGTTCACATCCATTAATGATCCCAAAGATCTCTTCTGACCAAACACACCACCCTGGTGACATGACACATCCATACGGCCTAAGCCACAACTTTCATAATAAACGTACCAATAAGAGACGGTCTGAACATACTTAAATCATGAAAATGACTCAAATGAAAGAGCCGTACCTTAAGCTCATCAATACCATTACAACACAAGGCTGGGACCCCGTCCCACATCATAGAAATAGAATACCTGAATCTACCCCGAAGGGTCTAATCTCCACGTAGCCTCGCTACATGAAGCACCTCAAGTCGCTATACTCGAAATTGACAACCACGCACGATTGATGTCTAGAACCCAAGCAAATCATTATACCCATGGTGAAGCAAGGCGCACGAATAGCATATGGAAAACTATTCTCAACATCACATTGTTGCGGCGCACAACCCGATACAGATAACATACCCATGGCGGCGTGTCATCCGGTCCACACATACTCATGACGGTGTGCCATCCGATCCACACATACCCATGGCGGCGTGCCACCCGATCCATATATATATATCTCACATAAGGAGATGCACATCGAGCCAAATTTGTTTATTGCAATAAAATACCGAGTACTGGTCGTAAACATACTGAGTGCATACAATATCTATATATATAGCGTTATAAGCTACAAAACTCAAGCGCAGCTGAGATTTCCCTCTCAACTTTCCACTATGAATCCTGATAGCACCACACCATGTGTGCCCATAGTCCTTAAATCATAACATCTCGCAACGCAGAAAACAATTCATAGATCTCTCCAGATCGCTGATAAGCTCAGCAACGGTCGAGTCAACCTATCCCTCGACAATACAATTCGGAGCCAACCGAGTCAACTCAAACTGGAACACGCATCCAAAGAGTCCCTTATTGCCGGAACTGGCTCAAAAATAGCAACCTCTGCACTGACATCCATCATGAAGGTTCAATAATAAAAGCAATCCCTCCCAGCCGTCCGCTGGGTCTTTGAAACATAAACCACTCCACAAGAACATAACCCAATGTACCTCGCCACTCAAACCGTGGCGTTTCCAGCATGGCCCATAACGCAATAGTCCAGAATTAATCTGACACTAAGACAACCAGTCTGAACTCCAACATCACATCCAAAAATCTAGCATACCAGCAACGAAAGATTCACTCGAGCCTCCAATTCCAATAGTCTCCAAACGGTACCGATACACATGATCCACCATCACAAATAGCTCGAATATGAGGACTTCCGCCTCCAATTCCACATAGCACACGAATCATCATACATGATCCCCATTTTGCCGTCCGAACACATTCCACAACTCAATATCCAATAATCCCACGACACATACTCAAAATCTCCATGTGCCATCAAGCAACCCGAATATCACCAGTCGAACTAACAAGAAAGTGCCGCAATACTACCGAAGTATCATCAGTCTAATCACATTACCCTTCTCCACTGAGACACATACTCTCGTCAAATCACTTCCAATTAGCAGTACCATTTCCTTGATTACCCGAGGCTACCCGTTGCCTAAGAATTTTTATGAACTTCTTTGCAGAACTGAAATGTAACTCATCTAGCCAAGACCTTCCGTCAATCCCATTTAGAAGAAGAATCATTACACATTCCATGCTTCGTATGCATCAAGAGAATTTATATATACATCTCCGAACCACGGTAAAGCTCAACAAGTACTCTTTCCCAGTTCCATTTACACAGGCTAACTGTCAGGACTGAATCCTTCTACCCAAAGCAAGCTAAGCAAGCTGCCAAAACTCAAGAGCATTGCTACAAAATGCCTGTAAGGCTCATTACCTCGAATACATACGAATAATTAATCATTCCCTTACCATACCGACTCAGTCTACTATCAAGCTATTCCATCTATTAAATATTTCCTCCTGATTCATGATCAACTCGATATTCCCTCTTGTTGTAGCAACACAATGCCTCAACCCAAGCTTACCATACGAGACTCGAACGTAAGACCACACATGTCTAAGGCCCATAGGCCACTGAATACTCTCTCAAATATTCCCAGAAATACCACATTCCAGAATACTTTACTTTGAAGAACTTTCTGCGAATCTGGATTTGTTACCATGACTTCCCGATACCGATACATAGGATCCCATAATCAATATAAAAATACCACAAGTCTTGACCTTTTCTAATGAAACTCATCTCTACCCACATACACAACCTTAAGACACCGGATTGTTACATGTAGAACCTTGAACACAATAAAACCATTCTTGAGAGTCATTTACTTCACATTCGATCTGCAATTTACCTGAATTAGCAAACACAACCACTCGTGCCTGAATAGCACTCTGACACCACAGGATATGATCTCATTCAAATACCAACAAACATCTTTTCCCTCAATACACTGAGCATTCTTTATCCACAACAGCTCCAGACATCCTATTGTTTCCACACATCTACGAAGTACCATATAATCTTTGTCAAAATTTTGCTTCACTCGTGCCATCCTCGGCTCAATTTCTACAACCAGATCTGATCCACCGGCATATCTCGAAATGGAACCAACATAGCACATGATCGTGCAATCAGCCAACCAACAGAGACCTCCCCAACTTGGCTCGAAGCCATAGACAAAAATATTTCAATAGCTCATAACACTTTTACTCCATTGATGCCACAATAACATAGTGAGAATAAGCTCCAATCGTTATAAGTTGTGAAACACAGATCTTCTAACATGCACACAATGACCATACCACGCTAGTACACTCTGCAGGAGATAGCCCACCTGCTTCGCCTCAACATAACATTTCCATATACCTTCCATCGTCATACACCTTACACAGTCGACTAGTCTTTCTGAGTCTGAAATCAAACCGCAACATGCTATTTACTTCACTCCCAACTAGGAGACTTGAAAAGATTATTCGCGCACCCATAACTCGGGGCAACACATCCAACCTCAATGGAAATTAAACACTTAATGGTTCACCTATCATCCAATAGACCTTCTTCGACACCTCCAAGTCATATAGAAACACCTCGTAGTACCAACATACTCACCACATAGCTATCCAGCCGTCATTCCCACTAATAGGGGCAACACTGAACACATAAGTTCATAACACTAGCTCACACAATCAGCACCTTGGTGCTCCAGCCATAAACAAAGATCCGACCTCAAATCCTCCAAACTGACCCAACATCAACTCATAGAAATCAAATCTTGCCCCTCGATCGGGGAATCACAAGCCGTCAAGGCACATCTGATACTGAGCGCTCACGTGCGCATACAATCGCGTGGAAAGAATTTCAAGAGTTTTCTTTTCAAGCTGAATCAAGGACGCACGATAAGAATTCAAGATTTTAAAGTTTTTCCTAAAGGTTCTACAGCCTCTCGAGGATAAATACAGACGTCTCCGTACCGATCCGCAAGACTCTACTAAACCTGCTCATGACTCGTGAGACGTAGTAACCTAGGCTCTGATACCAACTTGTCACGACCCAAATTCCCAAACTCGGTCGTGATGGCGCCTCTCGTGAAGACAAGGCCAGCCAACAGAACAACTATGCCCCTTTCAATATTATTAAACATAAAGGAATAGATAAACGCAACTTAATGACAATAATAATCAATATCTACAACCCAACACAACCCGACCAGGGTGTCACAAGTCACGAGCATCTAAAGAAGCCTGGATTTCCTTCTACGCGAACGCGATGCTTCAGCTGCTAACACTACACGAACGTGATTACCTATACGCGAACACGATGCACTAGGCCATCAACTCTATCCGAACGCGAGGCTTCCTTCGCGAACGCGAAGGCCAAAATAGGCCTGCACTGCTGCTGCATTTTCTGCTGCAAATTTCCAAGTTTATACTCTCCGTTAGCTACCCGAAATCATCCCGAGGCCCCCGGGACCTCAACTAAAAATACCGACGCATCCCGTAACCTCATTCGAACTTTTTCCAATCATCAAAACACATCAAACAACACTAAAATCATCAATTTACCTCGGATTCAAGACTTCCGAAACTCACATTCAATCAAAAATACAACCAAACGACGTCTGAATGACCTGAAATTTTGCACACATATCCAAAATCACCTAAAGAAACTACAACAACTCTCGGAATTCCATTCCGACCCTCGGATCAAAATCTCACCTATCAACCGGAATTCGCCAAAATTCTAACTTCACCAATTCAAGCCTAATTCTACATCGGGCCTCCAAAATCAATTCCGATCGCACTCCTAAGTCACAAATCACCTCCCGAAACTAACCGAATCACCGGAAATCACATCCCAGCCCTATAACTCATAAGTCAACGTCCAGTTGACTTTTCCAACTTAAGCCTTCCTTAAAGAGACTAAGTGTCTCGTTTCTTATCAAAACCAATCCAAATCAACTCTCACACACCACATACCGATAACGAAACATGAAGAAGAAATAAACAGAGAAAACGGAGCAGTAACACATGAAACGACTGGTCGGATCGTCACAGTTGCATATACTGATTTATCTTGATGCTTTGCAACTGAGAAGGTACCATCGCCTCTTTTGGAGGGGATTCGGGAATGGGTTGAGGCCATCCTTCCCCACAATGTTTTAAAAGGCGAGGGCGTGAGGCGAGGCGTTTTACCTCTGATGAGGCGAGGCATAAGCCCTGAGACATGGGGCGTAAGTCCCACGGATCTGTAAATTTTACTAATTTCAAGAATTTTAAGATAATACAAAATAAAAATAATTACAAATATTACATTAAAATCACAAAATTATAACAAATAATCTACTTAAAATATTCATAAATTATAATTCAACTATGAATAATACAAAAAGTTTGACATATATCATAATATGCAAATTAGCTGCAACATCGTTACAACTCAAACATCAAAAGTACGTATTCGATGTGAAATCTTATATGTATCTCTTACGGATTAGTGAATCTTGAAAGAATTTAAATATTATAATTCGATATTTTTTTAAAATACTCCTTTTATTTAATATGCTTTCTATTTAAAAGAGAATCTATATCAAAATATTATTCAAAAGTTAAATATGATTCTCTAGCATCATTTATTTTTAAGTTTCAACAAGTTAATAAAGTTACACATAATTCACCATACTATATTATGATAACTAATTATTTGTAAATACTACCTAATACTGATCTATTAAATTAATAAGTATTGTATTTCGTAAACATGAAAATAATATTTAGAAAAATAATTATAAAAAATTATGGACTAATATAATAAGACATAATAAAAATTAATAAATAAATACTTTTAAATGAAAGCTTTATTTAAAATTTACTATCATAGCAATCTTAGTGGATAACGTGCGATAAATTTAGTTTTAATTATGACATAAAACACTCTCAAATTGATGATTTATGATTAAGAAAAAAGTAATTTTGAATAGTTAACGATTTATTAAGAAAATTTGAGGATTTACAAGGTTAGTTACACACAATTGCATAAAGTTCTATTAGGCGAGCCCAGTGCATAAGGTGTTGGGTGTGTCCGAGCGTAAGCCCCAATGGCCGAGGCGTAAGTCTCACGGAACTAAGCCCCACACATAAGTCCAGGGGCGTTTTACGAGTGCCCCGCCTCAGGGCGTGTCCCGGACGAGTCCCAATTCTGCCTTTTAAAATAGAGCTTCCCCATACAGTGGGAGTTCGTATGTGGGTGACGTTCCATCTGAAATTTTGATGTTGGCCCCTTACAAGTAAGATAACGTCCTTACTTTCTGACCTTTCTTTTGTATTAATCTTACTTTTCGAGCCTTGTTTGCTGTGATTAGGGAGGGTTCGCAGAGTCAGGGCCCCTCAGTTGGCGTTTCATCGACCGGCTGCATCCACTCGTATCAGTGAGGTACCTGCGGCTCATCCTTCGGCGAGGACGACATCGGTGGAATCAGTTGCCTTTACCACTCCCACCAAGACTATTTCTCGGGATAAGGGCCCATCTGGTGACGTTCGTCCTCAAATTGACTCGCCGTCGATCGAGGAGGAAGAAGGGCCGTTGAAGAGGCGGAGAGTGGGTTTCGAGATGGCTCCCCCACCAGTGATCAACTTGTATTCTCCCCCGGAGAACCCAGAGGAAGGGGTTGCTGCAGCGTCTACCGCCGAAGGGGAGCGGATGGTCGGAGTTGCTCCCATTAGGCATGGCCAGGAGGACTCTGCTGCTATTGCAACCCGATCAGGAGTTCCCACTGCGGATGTCGCAGAACATCTCGTTATAGCTGAGGAACAGTCCCCTAACACTGCCGTCGTGACCATGAGTGTGCCGCTATCATCTTTATCAGGTCGTGCCATACCTTCGACAGCGGAGAGGGGGAAGAGCGTAATAGTCGACGAATACGAGTCTGAGTCTGACTTGGACCCTGATGACGATCGGATGTTCGAAGAGGGCATTACCCACTCGGTAGTCAACGCAGGGGGGTCGGCCCGCCTCGTTGAGATTCCTGCCGACGTGAACTTATTAACTCAAGGGGTCAGCGTGGTACCACAATTCAGCCTAGGGTGTTCTGAGGCCGAGAACGAGTCTCTGATGAGTGTTTCAAATGTCGAAGTGATGGACGAGATGGCTGTGATGGGCTTACGGGTATGTTTTATCAGAATTTGGCTTATTTTTTCTCTATTGCGGAGTAGGCATAGGTTTGACAATTCCTCTTGTTTTGCAGACGTACATGTTGGAGGTAGAGAATATTCGTAGGGCCAATGCCCGATCGAGGATCTTTTTGCAGATGCTGGGAAAATATTGTCGCTATCGCGATAGGTGCCGTGAGTTGCATGAACGGTTAAGAAATGATCCCCACAATCGGGCATTGGGCGAAGAGTTGGAGAGGAAGGACCGTGAACTAGTGCAAGTGCTTCGCAACAGTAGTGAGCTCGAAGAGCAAGTCCGTCTCAAGGACGAGGAGCTCGAGGTGCGAAGAGGGGTCGCCACAGAGTGTGAGCATCTGCAGGGTAAGTTGCGAGCACTACAGTTGGAAATGGAGCAGAGCCAGGCCAGAGCTGCGGAGGTAGACTCTGAATGAAGAGTGAAGCTGGCTGTACTGGAAGGTAAGGTCGCCGATTTGGAGCGCCTGGAGAGGGATGCTTCGACGAGGGCGGCGGTTCGTGTTCATGAGTCTGAGCGAGAGTCGGAAAGGGCTACTGCGGCCCTTAGAGAGGCGAGGCTTGAGGAGCGAATCGGCGATATTGATCAGGAGGCCCAGAACTTGTCGGATCGGGTTTCAGCCTTGGAGGAGGAGAATCAGCGGCTGAGGGCCCTGGACGGACCGTCCCGTGTTGCTGTTCACCACCAGGCTCACGAACTCTAGGTTTATGTCGTGGCTCAGCGTGACATTTTCAAGAACTTGTTGGAGGCAGGTGCTGTGTTTGAGGCGGCTTTCGAGGAGGCACGCCAGAAAGCTCGTGAGGCTCGAGCCAACTATGGATATGATGTGGCGACACCCGAAGCTGATTGTGGTGCAGGTGGCAATGACTATGGTCCTTATGAAGGTGATGATGGCGACCACGGTATTGGCGCCAAGTGAGAGAGACTCCTGTTTCGTTGTTTGTGTTGGTCTGTTTTCTTTGGTTACGCCGATGGGCGTTTGTTTGTTCCTTGTTTTTTTTTGTAGATTTTTTTTCCTTTTTCGGCTGGTTCGGACCGGATGTAAGCGGCGATGGTCCGCATTTCTGATTCCATTAATAAAGAATTCTTTCTCGCTATTTTTCTTGCATTTCAGTTCTTTACTGGTTTGTGATTCGGTTGCGGGGGGTGAAACTCGTCTTGGTTCGAGCAAGGTCGAACTGTAATACTTAGGTGGCAAAGGAACTTAGCCTGAGACCCAGTTCGAGCGAGGTCGAATTGTAATACTTTGGTGGTGAAGGCACTTAGCTTGAGTCCCAGTTCGAACAAGGTCGAACTATAATGCTTTGATGGCGAAGGCACTTAGCTTAAGTCCCAGTTCGAGCTAGGTCGAACTGTAATACTTTGGTGGAGAAGGCACTTAGTCTGAGTCCCAGTTCGAGCGAGGTCGAACTATAATACTTTGATGGCGAAGGCACTTAGCCTGAGTCCCAGTTCGGGCGAGGTCGAACTGTAATACTTTGACAGTGAAGGCACTTAACCTGAGTCACAGTTCGAGCAAGGTCGAACTGTAATACTTTTATGGCGAAGGCACTTAGCCTGAGTCCCAGTTCGAGCGAGCTCGAACTGTAATACTTTGATGGAGAAGGCACTTAGCCTGAGTCACAGTTCGAGCGAGGTCGAACTATAATACTTTGATGGCGAAGGCACGTAGCCTGAGTTCCAGTTCGAGCGAGGTCGAGCTATAATACTTTGATGGCGAAGGCACTTAGCCTGAGTTATAGTTCGAGCGAGGTCGAACTATAATACTTTGACGGCGAAGGCACTTAGCTAGAGTCCCAGTTCGAGCGAGGTCGAACTATAATACTTTGATGGAGAAGACACTTAGCCTGAGCCCTAGTTCGAGCGAGGTCGAATTGTAATACTTTGATGGCGAAGACACTTAGCTTGAGTTCCAGTTCGAGCGAGGTCGAACTATAATATTTTGATGGCGAAGGCGCTTAGCCTGAGTTCCAGTTCGAGCGAGGTCGAACTATAATACTTTGGTGACGAAGGCACTCAGCCTGAGTTCCAGTTCGAGCGAGGTCAAACTGCAATACTTTGGTGGCGAAGGAACTTAGCCTGAGTTCCAGTTCGAGCGAGGTCGAACTATAATACTTTGATGGCGAAGACACTTAGCTTGAGTCCCAGTTCGAGCGAGGTCGAACTGTAATACTTTGGTGGCGAAGGCGCTTAGCCTGAGTTCCAGTTCGAGCGAGGTCGAACTATAATACTTTGATGGCGAAGGCACTTAGCCTGAGTCCCGGTTCGAGCGAGGTCGAACAATATGATTATCTGTTTGATCATGGCATTTAGGTTGGTTCAGGGTAATTTTCGATTCCTTGTTTGCAGTGCCTTCGCGCCGATTTCCGGCCTAACACGGTATGGAGGATGATGGGGGAGCCAAAACGGGGTAGCTTCTCCATTGATTTTGGTTTTAGTCGAGTTACCTTCTTGGGGTCTTTTTTGCTTCGATCCGGGAAGAACTAAGTGTTTTCACTAGGAAATCCCCACAGACGACACCAAATTGTTTGACTCAAAAGTTATTGGATACTTTTCGAGCAAATCAACCAATATAGATGAAGGGGTAAATCATAGTCAATCGTAATTAATACCGGATCGAAAGACAGAAGAGTAAAATGGAAGATTTAACAGAAATAATAATTGGGAGATTTTATTCATCATCGAAATTATCCTGCCTCGCCTTGGAGAGGTCCAGGAAATTACAATTTAGTTGTCTTCTTCGAGAACTATTGAATGTGAAAAATCTCTCTTTCTTTCTCCCTTTGGGCTCCCTCGCCTCTTTCGGAGTCTCTCTCTAAATGTTCTTGTGCTGGTGGATAATAGATAATAATGGAGAAGCCCCCCTTGAAGAGTCTTCTGCCCTTTATTTATAGTCGAAGATATCTTATTCATCACATCTTATCTCGGTCGGGTCGAGGGGGTGATTTCCCCTCGTGGAGGCGTCTCGACCTCGACGCTTGTTTCGTTACTAGTGCGGATCAGATGAGGTCAAGTTCGCTAGCCGCCGCTGCAGGATAATTGGGACGGGGTCATTACCGCCGTGGTCGAGTGGTTAGATTTTGACCAATACAGAGTGGGCACGGAGTTTAAGAAAAAAATAAAGACTTTTGGAATTTGTGGTCCTAAATAAGTCCAAATGGGGCCTAGAGTATTTGTGTGGTTATAAAAGCTTCTCATTAAAGGTAGAGTTGTAAGTTTAAGCTAAATTGTTACCAAATTTAGAAATTGTTCATTCTTTTTGGAACGAACCAAAAAGGAAATAAGTTCACATAAACTGGAACAGAGGGAGTATATATGACACACTCTGAAAAGGGCAAGTGTGTAAAGTTATTTTCGTCCGCAAAAAATATATAACAAGAATTTAACCCATAGATGAGGTGGTAACTCATGTATTTTGCCTACGGTTTTTTCTTCTTCGAACTACTCGATTCCACCACATTTTCAAGTCTCTTATCCCAACTTATTGCTCTTAACATACGCTTAAAGAGAAAAGGTGGTGACAAACAGCAAGGAAAAGGTTTTTTCAGATGGTAGAGCACTTGTATAGAAATATACCCCACAAAGCCACAAACGCTTTTTAACTCTAGCGTTGCGAACTTGCTCACATTGCATGTCCCAAGCTCAGATAAAGAATGACAGTTGCCAATAAAAATTCTCATAATACACAATGAATACTGCCTGTCATCTGATACCATTTTCCTTGTTTTTGCAAAACCAACCAACGGCAACTGATACTTGCCCTTGGAATAAGGAATGATACGCCCAACATACAAGAATCTACCAGGTAGAGAAATCATTAAAAAGCCAATGACAAGCAAATAAGGAAAAATTAGAACAGACAATTCTCTCATTTAGCAGTTGTCCCTTAGCAACAGTTAACTTACCCAGTAAATAATCGATATGCAAGCCGGCCCAGCTCCAACTTTACCAAAAAACATAAATAAGGCAGATTCAAGTTAAGAGCATGTTGTTAGTCTTTAAGACCCCTATTTTGATAAACACTTAAACAGTCATTTTGATAATTTTACAGCTGCACCTTAGAAATAGGCAGTTGAAGATTCATGAGGTCCTAATCAATTACATAAACTTATGAAGCTCAGGGTACAATAGCAAATGCTAGAATGATCACAAGGATTTCAAAATTAGTAGTCTTTTGCTTCGAAAACCAGATAGTTACACAGACCACCTCAACCTTTCCCCAATAATAGTCTATTGAGTCAACTGCAGCACCTTAAACAAAATATAGCATGATTGCAGATTTGGATACACTTATGACCAGCACAGCTTTTCTCCTGATCAAACAGTCCGCAGTGGAGGAGACACCAGTATTACACCATCTCCACGAACAAATAGGAAAGGGACGGTCCGTCTCGTCGTCTAAAACACAATCAAGAGAACCAGGTGAGCTGATTTTGCAATCATCAGTGTGCAGAAAGATTGGAAATAATTCCTCCCCAACTAACCTTAACAGACAAAGAGCAGCTCTTGCAAAAAGCAATCCAAAATAAACACATTCCGCTACAAGTGTAATGCGTGGGGTAGGGGGGGGGGGGGGGTAAATTT
>MU709613.1:37488-80945 GCA_026770625.1 Nicotiana glauca
GGTGGTGTAGGGTTACTAGTACATATGATCCCCACTTGTCAAACATCTTACAACAGAGGGTTGCAATGACCAGAAAAAGGGGAAAGAGATATATCTCAAGTTCAAAAACTAAAGAGTAGATATAGAAATATTAAGTATACCCGAACTATCTCTTCATATGTTTCATCATCAATCTCGACTGTGGTCACAATTTCTTCAACATCACCAAGAATCATATTAAGGTGCTGATCATAAGCCTGGAAAAGAAAACCCATGAGCGCTTAGTTTCACCGCACAGCTTTTCTCACTAATGATTTTACGGAATTGGAAAACTCAAAAGTCGTGTGATGCCAGTGAAATTAAACAAGAAGTAAAAGAGAAAGAAAACATCTAAAAATATTAAAGAAGATAAATAACAAGATGATCCACAAAAAATAACATAATCCAGTAATTTCCAGCAACATCATGTAATTGTCTTTGCATCTATATTGCTCGGACTCTTCGAAAATGTTGCTGGGTGAGTGTCGGATCCTCCAAAAATAGTGTATTTTTGGAGGATCCGACACGGGTGCGGCATCATTTTGGAGAGTCCACGCAACATAGTTCAGCATTACTAATAATGCAACTATTTTACAACTGTCTTATTTTCCTAATCCAGACTACGTGACCAGGCAACCAAATATTTGCAGAAATAGGCAAACAAGAAAAGCAACCACCAGTTTACATGCAGGTAAAAAGCATTTCATATAATGTCTGTGCAAATCAGGAAATTAATGTACTGCAACTGCAAGTAGTTTCATTGAGACACATCATTGCTTATTCCCTCTCCCAAGGTTCTTCGTCAACAATTCCTCGTTTAACCCACCTTGAAATTTGAATGCTAACATTTGGAAAAGATGCCTCTACACATTGTTTAGATAATAGTCTAGTTTTACTTTCAAAGATAACATCTCGTTTCTGCCTCTATTGCTTTCCTATTGTTCTTACTTTTCAGACATCTTATTTTTCAAGAGATAATGACAAATAAAATACCAATCCATTTCCCATGTTTGTATTACCTGCTTGAATAATGATAGTGCATTAGTATCTTTAAACACCCCCTTTCCTATTTCTATGGGTTAGCTCATATTATTATATTCTTCTATATCAATCTAGATTTTTTGCACCGCTATATTCGTTAAGAGCCGACCCCAACTAGCTTGGGATTGAGGCGTAGTTGTAGTTGTTGCTACTATAATCTTTAGGACTACATAAGCAACATGAAAATTCAGTAGGTTTTTAGAAAAATAAGCATACACTTTGATTTATATGTTTGTGCTCCCTCTACAATTACTAGTATGTGCTAATGCGCAATAACTTGCACCAGGTGCCGCTATATAAATAATGTAAATATTATCCATCTAATTGAAAAAAAAATACGTTATACAAATGAGCCTGAACATAAGGTAAAAAAGTAGAAAACAAAGAAACAGCATAAACCCTAGAATAAGAAGTAAAAGGACTAAAGATACATCATAGGCTAGCTAAAAAAATCGTAAGAATCCACCAACTTTCATACATACAGCTAAATATGACAATTCAACCAGATAAATTATCACCAAGAAAGATAGAGGAAACATGGGCAATAAAAATTGGGGAGAAAAAAGGAGAGGAAACAGTTAAAAATACATGAAGTTTGCCGCGGAGTTCTCTATCGGAACGGAGTTTAACGTAGATTCTCTCGTCAAGACTGAGCCTTATGAGATCCAATGGCTCCTTCACTGCACTCTCCTCTTCACTTCCCATTGCTCTCTCTCTCTCCGTCTCTCTCGGGAAATTCATATATAGCTAAATATGACTATTTGATTTTATTAGCCAAATGATTATGTCATAAGGAAGTGGGGAGGGTTGGTCGTGGTGGGTAAGAGGCGCAGGTCCAAAGGTATCAGACTCGGCCCAATCGAGATGGACAATTTTGTCGGGTGAAATTAAAAAATAGTCATATTTAGAAATGGTCATTCAAAAATAGTCATTGTTTTAAAAGTAATCAAAATTTAATCACTTTTTATGTAAAGAAAAAATCTGAATGAAAATACTATTCAGATAAATTTGTTTCAGAAGTAATCAAAATTCATGTAATATACTAGCTCTCCAGTATATTATATTGGAAGTCCAATATAATTTACTGATCTAGCATAATATATTGGAGATTGGAGCACCGTGTTAGAGTTCCAGCATAATATGCTGGAAGTTCATACATAGGTGCACTAATCTCCAGTATATTATGCTGGAACTTTCCTTGTTGCAGCAAAGTAATGGCTATTTTTCAATGACTTTGCAAATGCTGGCTATCTTTGAATGACCAGTCCAAAGATTGGCTAGCCCGTACCATTTTACATTTTTTTTGGGAAATGTACACGGTAAATAATATGTGAAAAGTAATGAAAAATTATCAGATATGTCCATTTATAAGTAACTCATTATAATAATTGGCAATTCATAAAATATTACTAATCTTAGCCAAATATTACTAATATTAGCCCATTAACTCTTTATAAAAAAAGGGTTAATTTTTGTTTTTTTAGTGAGTATTATTAGAATAGATTGGGTACATCTTGAGAAGCTTAAATCTCAATTTTGGGATGATTTGGTGAAGTTTTAAGGTGATTTGAATTGAAAATTCGAAGTAAAAAATGAACATGAAAAAATAATAATATCTGTATCACACTATATAGCATTTGTGTATCACATATGTTTCATATTTGTATCACACACACACACACACACACACACATATATATATATATATACACACACACACACACCTGTGTGAGATACATGCGTGATATATTTTTGATACATGTGTCGCAGAAGAATTTTTTGAACTCAATTTAATTACAAATTTTGATACAGAACTAGTCCAAATCACCTTCAATCTTCCTCAAAATTTGTATATTGACTTATCATATGGTTTCAATGAATTTCAACTATATCCATTGAAAAAGTTCCTTTTTTGCTTAGATTTTTGGATTATTGTATTTGTTTTTGGTATTTCATCACCTTATTTGCTACCTCATGTCACGACCCAAAATGCACTAAGGATCGTGATGGTGCCGGACACCACTGTCAGACAAGCCAAAACCATATAACTAGTAAATTTCCGTTTTAATATTTTCGAAATTATTTATTTTAAACATTAAACAATAAATAATAAACTTCACCGAATATATAATGATGTCTTTGCAAAATTTATCTATTGAATAATCCCAAAATCATTCCAGAACCCGGTGTCACAAGTGCATGAGCGAATTCTTGAAAAAATAAGATGTAGTACAATAACTGTCCGGAATACAAATTGGACAGAAAAGAAAATACAATACAATACAATATAATACTCTGAAGGAGACTCTGCTAACTGGGGGTCGTCTCGAGAGGTGCAGCTCACCTAAATCTCCGTATCAACCGTGCCGCTGCGCCCAACTAGGCCATGAGACATACATGTGCTCGTGCAACAAAAATGCACAGCAAGTGTAGTATGAGTACAAAAACAACGTGTACCCAGTAAGTATCCCGTCTAAGCTCAAAGAAGTAGAGACGAGAGGTCGGCTACGGCACTTACTAGTGGTCCAATAATATCAGATACAGTAAACGGTGTGTATAAACATGAAACATAGTAAATAAATGAAATAAACAAATATAAAACACGTGGTATAATTTCCCTCTTTATAATTTTGCTCAAGCTCTCAAATAACAAGTTCCCTCCGTAACTGGATATATAGATATAGTGGATTACATTAAGGAAATTATCATAATTTAAATAAGGGAAAAATCCCTCAGATTCACTGGCTTCTAGCCCAATGTCACGCACGATTCTATATATATATATATATATATATATATATATATATATATATATATATATATATATATATGGTGTCACTATAAGAAAACGGACCACTTGCGAAGGTTTTATTGAGGAGTTTTTTTTTTGGGCTAATAACAACCATTTTATTTATTTAAAACATAGTTATTACAAGGAGGGGATGAAACGTACAATTCCAGTGCCCCGTAAGTCCAAAAGTAAGTATGGCAAAACAAAAGGTGCGGGGGTATCAAAAAGTAGAACATCAGCAGGATGTGTAAGAGTAAGCTCCTTGCCAAAATGTGCCAGTACATCTACAACAGTATTACCCTCCCTGTAGGTGTGGTGGAGTTGTGGCATACGTAAGTAACACAACCTCAACCTTCAAGCATGAAATAGATGTGAGTATTTCGGAATACCTTTTAGTAGTAGTGTGAGAAGTACCTGCGAGTCTGTTTCCACTATGAGCGGTAGCAAGTTGTTGGTAGTAGCAATTTGTAATCCATGAAAGAGGGCAAGCAATTCCGCTTGTAGTACTGTTGTAGGGCACAAAAATTTGGAGTAGCCAATGATCCAATGACCCTCATGATTACGGATTGCTCCTCCTATTCCTCCACATTGGGAGGAGGGGTCAAAAACACCATCGATATTGAGTTTGTAGGTATGTGGAGGTGGAGTCATCCATTTGACTTGGATCGGGATGTATGGTCGTGAACTGGGTAAATTGGGGGTTTGGTAAGCATGCTCAGATGCTTGGATGGAAACTGTTGTAGGGTTGATCAAACGTGTATCATGGTTAAAAAAGTTATGATTACGGTTGAGCCAAATGTTCCATAGGATGAAAAAAGCAATGTTCCTTAGAGGAACAGTACGAGGGTGGGGGAGAGAAGATCTGAGGTTAATTGACGTTGTGGAGGTAAAAATGTGTTTGAGCCATCGGGCATGGTTATCCTGTGGTATGGTTAGTTGGAATTGTTGCCAAATGCGAGTGGCCGGTGGGCATGCAGTGAAAATATATAGTAAATCTCTGGAAGGGTGAGAGCAGAAAGTGCATTGCGATTAGGGGATGATGTTGCGGAATGCTAAAAGTTGCCTTGTGGGTAAAGCTTGGTGTAGGAGAAGCCAAAGAAAATGTTTAATTTTGTTAAGTGTAGGAATGGTCCAGATCCAGTAATGTTGGAAGGAGGTGGGAGCGTGAGGTTGATTCAGGATAAGTAGACGGGTAAGATGAGGATGTGGAAAAGTGACCATTAGAGGTAGGGTGCCAGTGGGGTGAGTCATCGGTAGTGGTGTCAAGGTTTGGAACGGTGTTATGAATAAGTAGTTGAACGTAGGTTGGGAGGACAAAGGAGAGTAAGGTGAGGTCGAAAGTTGGTGGGGTAAAGATGTGGTTCAAGGTGAGCGAAGATTCATGCTGTAGTAGTGGGCCTTGGATAAGCTGTCGCAAAGAGAAATGGGGTGCGATCCATTGGTCGTTCCAAATACTTATTTTTGTACCAGATGTAATTGTGCTGGAGGTACCCTTTTGGCATAAGGGTAGAACTTTTGTTAAGCTTTTCCAATTGGATGAGTCATGCGATTTAGCTATGTATGCTCTGGTATGTGGTGGAGTGGCACAGGGTGCACAATATTTGCTCTGTAATATTTGAGTCCAGAGACTTTGAAGATTAGTGGCAAAACGCCAGACAAGACTTGTTAACAATGCAATATTTTTAGGGAAGGTTTGGGGTAGGCTAAGGCCGCCATACTTTTTAGGCATGGTGACTGTGTTCCAATTGAGCAGGTGTATTTTGTGGTGGTTAGGTGTTGAGCCCCATAAGAAATTACGCTAGATTTTATCAATATTTTTCCGTGTTTTTAGAGGTAGTAATTGATTCTGCATTGCGTAGGTTGGTAGTGAATTTAGTACGGATTGTATAAGTGTTGGACGACCTGCCAAATTGAGAAATTTAGTTTTCCAACCTTGTAGTCGATTATGCATTCGATCAAGTATGTACTGGTAATCAGAAGATTTGGGGTGCATTTTGGGCATTGGGAATCCAAGGTATTTTTCAAAGGTGGATGAAGTACGGATATTGAGTATAGTAGTTAAATGGGACTAGTTGCAGGAGTTGCATTACTGGAGAAGAGAAGTCTTGATTTTGCGAAGTTGATCCATTGGCCAGATTGGGCATCAAGGTGATTGAAAATATGCAGGATGGAGTGAGCATTTGTAGTATCGGCCTTTGCAAACAATGTCGTCAGCAAACAGCAGATGAGATAGGTAGGGGCCTTGTCTTGATAGTTTGATGGGCGTCCAGTGTTTCGTGAGGACTGCTTCCTCAATCAGTTGTGATAGTGTTTCCATACAGATAATAAATAAGTATGGTGACAATGGGTCACCTTGTCAAATTCCACGAGAAGGCTGGAAGAAAGGGTAGGCTTGCCATTGACTAAAATAGCTATGGATGAGGTAGTGATACAGGACATAATAAGTTGTATAATGTGAAACGGAAAATTGAGTCGACGAAGAGAGTATCGAATGAAGGACCATTAAAGGCGGTCAAATGCACGTTCTAGGTCAATTTTGAGCATCATTTTAGCAAATTTACCTTTAGTTCTATAGAAGGAGTGGAGTGCTTCCTGGACAATGATAGCATTGTCAACTGTTCTGCATCCAGGTATAAAACTACATTGCGTCGGTTTAATAATGGATGATATGAATGGGCGGATTTTGTTGACTAATATTTTTGTAATAATTTTATACATTGTGTTACAAATTCCAATAGGTCTGTAATGGGTGATGTTGGCAGAGTTTTTGATCTTGGGAATAAGGGTAAGGAAAGTTTGGTTAAGATGTGGGGGAATAGTAGCAGTTTTAAAAGCTTCGAAGCAGGTGGCAGTAACAGCTGCCTGTGTGTAAGTCCAGTATTTTTGGAAAAAAGATTGGGTGTAGACCGTCCGGTCCCGGTAATTTGAATGGTTCGAAAGATTTTACGGCGTTGGCAACTTCGGCTGTAGTTAAGGGTTTTATGAGTGAAGATATATGTGTTGAATTGAGCATGTTACATGCTAGTGTAGGTGGTGAGTCAGAACAGTGGGAGAGGTGTGTGGTGTATAAATCCTAGAAATGGTTTTGAATAATTGTATGGATAGTATCTTGATCAAAGGTCCAATTGCCTACATTGTCATGCAATCCTAGGATGCGATTACGTCTACGTCATTGGGTAGTGGATAGATGAAAAAATATAGTGTTGGCATCTCCGTCATTTAGCCACTGATTGCGTGATTTTAGTTTCCAAAAATCCTCCACATTTTTAGGATGGTGCTAAGTTCAGTTTTTAATGAAGGCCATTTAGTCAAGCTAGGGTTCTTTTTTTTTTTAAATATTCCTAAAGGAGTTTTTATTCTAGTAAGTTGCATGTTGGGTAAAGGTATCAATTGCTTGGCAGTAATGGGTTTATCTGACCAGTGTGTTTGGACAAGGGAGGGAAATTTCGGGTGATTAAACCACATTGTTTCAAGGCGAAAAGGGAAGGAAGGTTTGGAGGTAGCTTTAGTAAGGTTTAGCAATAATGGGCAGTAGTCTGAGTGTATCCGAGGTAGGTGGATAACACTGGAGTCTGAGAATAAGTGGATCCAGTCTTCATTTGCAAAGAATTTATCTAGCCATTCTAATATTAATTTAGTGCGATTATGACGCATGTTAGACCAGATGAAACGCAAACCCGTGAAACCAAGATCTATCATACTTATGTTATGAAGGCAGTTGTTAAAAGCAGTAATACGTGTAGTGTTGATGGGATTACCTCCGAATTTATCAGTACTTGTGGTGACTTCATTGAAGTTTCCACACAATAGCCAAGGTGCTTGATGAGTATTGGCAAATGATTGTAAGTTTTACCATAATAGTTGGCGATTGTGGTAAGACAGGCTAGCGTAAATTATTGAGAGAATCCACGGTTTGGAGGAGTTTAATACCTGGACAGTAGTATGAATCTCTTGAGCATTGATTGCCAGTGGATCTATAGTGAGTTCATCAGCGCGCCAAAGTACACTTATGCCTCCTGAGTAACCCTGAGCAGCCACCTGAACAAGGTCTGTGAAGTTGAAGTCGTGAAGCAGCGTTGATAATGGTAGGATTATTCCAATCAAGCAGGAAATGTAAGTTGCGGCGAAACTCTGGCCATGAGCTCCTTTACAATTCCAAAGCATTATCTTCATGGAGCTACGTATTGGGGTGGATGAGTTCCCTCCCTGGAGTAATGACATGCCCAACTGCATGTTGAGTTGGTGATGTTGAGGCAAGTCTTATATTAGAGGTGGAACTGCTAGTATGGGAATCATCAGAACAATATAACGCTGGTCTACAAAGTAGGGGTCGAGGCAAATATTCAATGAGGTTGTCTCTAAAGTTTTTGGTGCTTGAATGAGATACCTTCTTTCGACATTTGCGTGCATGGAGATAGTCAGCGAGTATATCAGGTGGAGTGCCTCTATGAGAGTCTCTCCCATGTTTGATATTATGTCGGGCATGACTTATGGAGTTGCCTCCAGTGGTGGCGACAATGGTGGTGGTGTCAGTGGGGGTGATGGAAAGGGGTGGAGAAGTGGAGCTGGGTGCAGAACCGATGGAAATTGGTCCTACATGGGTTGGGGTGGTTTTAATGGTAGTTGTTGAGGAAGTGGGTTTTTTTGTGGGTCGTTGTAGTATGGCCAGTAAGTCGGAGGTTGGAGTGTAGTCCAGCCAGGGTGAGTATGAGGTACCTGTTGAATCCAGTCATGGAAGTGGTTGAGTTGTGTTTGAATCTCCAGCGTATTGACTTCCTGAAGATGGAGGAGTTGCATGAGGTGGTCTTGGTGTAGGAGATCCGGCTGACCATCTTGGATGAAGGTCATGAGGAGGTCGTTGTGGTTGAGGAGAGTGGTGAGTTGTTGGTTTCAAAAGAGGGAGATTTAGGGGTATTGGTGGTAGAGGAAGGTTTACCAGAGCAAATAGTGGCTGAGGAAGTGGATGAATGAACAGGGGTGGAGGCAATGGTTGGGGCAGTGGTGGATAAATGAGGGTGTATCAATTTGGGGGGTGTCATTAAGTGACGCAAATAAACCTCTACTACCCTAAAAATAAAAAAAGAGCGCCTTCATTTGCCCTCAGATTTTCACCTTTCCCTCCTTTTCCCCTACCCTTCACACATTTAACCCCTTTCTCCGAAAACTTCCGCCTTTAACACCCTTCTCCCAATCCCCTCCTCCCCTACTTTTATTATTCATCCAGTTTTGTAAATCGGATCTGTTAAATCAGTTTTGTAACCATCGCTGTAGAAAATCCAGAAGAAACTCCTCTATCAGGAAAACGAAGGCAGAGAACGGCAATGGCGTTGAACAACGGCTTACGATCGTGTGCTTCCAAGCTCATCAGCTCATCTGAATCAATTTTCTCTAAAATTGGTCAGTGAAATTGATGTAAATCTTTGGTTTAGATTTTAAAAAAAATCATTTACTTTAATGAAATGAGCCAAACTAATTTGGGGGATGATATATAGCTGATTGATACTATTTGTTTTTCAATTTAAATTTCTTGTCTGTATGTTGAAACTGAAATTTCACCAATAAAAGTCAATTTATGTATAGATTTCCGCTTATGTGATGGTTTCTAGGGATCTATTTTGATGGGTATTTATCGCTTTTTAGATACGCCTAGTTTCCGGGTTAGGGCAATTCTTATTTTTGGTTTCTATTAATGAGAACTATTATATATGTTCAATACAATTGGTTTCATCATGTAAAAATAGAAGTTATGAAAATATGATTCTTGGTAAGCATTTTCGCAAACTTGATTCTATGAAATCCTTTTTTCATTACAAAGTCATTTCAGATGAATTCCAGATAGAGTAAAGAATTATAGTGAATTATAGTTATGACAATATGATGCTATTTGAAGATACTTCAAATGCTTTAGGCTTGAGGCATCATTAGACCAATATGACCATTTTGATGTATGTCGGTGATGTAGGCATTGGAAATTGGTTTGTGAATATTGTGCTTTACTTTACATTATGTTATATTTTATATTCTATTTCTTATTATTTTTTTACTTAATTGTAGATAATGTCGAAGACTACATGTTTTCAAAACTTGCAAAAGTCAGTGTAGTTGGGAGATAGCGATGATTGGTAGTGAAATATTCTCTCTCGGCGCATGTTAAGTAGAGCCTGCTAACGTGCATGGGCAGCATGACAATTCTGGCCACCACCACTATAATGCCATCGGCAAGCTTAGTCACACCAGGAAATACTGTACCAGCGCATGCAAAGCCACTAACATTTGGAAGCTTCCTTCCAATTCAATTCCAAACTATAAGTGAAGACCTAGATGAAGATGTAGCCAATGTCCAACAGAACCTAGATGTGAAACGAGCGGCAAGAAGAACAGGCGAAGAGATTCCACGCAGGCTTCAATTTTCTGACCTAGCTAAAACTACGACACATCCTACATCCATGACTCAGGAACTTGCACCAATGGAACAGGAACCAATTGAACAAGGAAACAGAATAGGTGAATGGGGAAAGCTCTCACATACATTCCACCAGATCTGCAGGGTGATACAATTGTAGTAACAATTGAAGAGGAAGACATAAAGGAACAACAAAATTACTGGAATACTGCACTCATAGGGTACGTATTGGGTGAAAATCCATATTTCAAATCTATGGAGAACTATGTTGAAAATGTGTGAGATTTTGTTAATACTCCAAAGATATTGTACCATGATGATGGATACTACATATTTCGATTTGATTCCCTTGAAGATAGAGACAAAATCATGCAATCAAGGCCTTATACTTTTCATAATAAACCATTTATTTTGAAGAATTGGACACTTGACTTTGTCTTTAATCTGTATTGTTTGAATGTTATTCCAATTTGGGTAAGATTTTCAAATCTACCAGTGGGATTTTGGTCAGCTGAGGCCCTAAGCAAAATGGCAAGTGGTATAGGAAAGCCAATGTATACAGATCTATACACTGCTGAGATGGATAGAATTTCATATGCTAGAGTCCTTGTAGAAGCAGACATTTCTCATCCTTTACCAAATGATATCTTACTTTGAACACCTGTTGGAGTAATTTATCAAAGCATAGAGTATGACTGGGAGCCTAAATTTTTTATGGACTATGCAAAAGTTGGGCACACTACAGAAGAATACAAACAGAACAAGGAAAAAGGAGCAAATGGAGATTTGTAGAACATAACAAAAGAAGGAGAAGGGGCAAAATAAGAAGAAAAGTGGACACTAAATGGGTAGCAAAAGAGTTGCCTGCTTCAACAACTGAAAAAATGATACTGTAAAGGAGATTGGAACTAAGGAAAATACAGTAGAATCACAAATGGAAGTTGGGCAGTTAAATGGGTATGATTTTCCAACACTCTCAGAAGTAATAAGGAATGGGAGAAGTTATGAAAAAAGAGTGCTTGTGCCTACTGTGGAAGAACCAAGTTGTTCTACTAGCCAAATTAATACCACAAATAGATTTGAGATTCCGAATCAGGGTGGTATTTCAGCTTATACTGGGCAGGGTGGACAAGTCCACCCTACACCTCCATAATAGTCAATACTTGAAATATTAGAGTGCTGAAAAAGCCCTTTAAGCAGAAGGAGCTGATGCTCTTTCTGAAGAAGTATAAGGTAGAGGTAATAGGGCTAGTTGAGACAAGGGTGAAAGAGAATAAGGAAAAAAAGAATAGCTCAGAAAATAGTAAAGGATTGGAAAGTGCAGTTCAACTATAACTGTGCATATAATAGGAGAATTTGGCTAGTGTGGAAGCCTCAGATCCACATCCAGATTCAGGTAGTTGATGCACAATTTGTTCACTGTGAAGTGGAAGACCAAATTAGTCAGAAGAAATGGCTTTTCACTGTTGTATATACTTATAATGAAGTGAACTCAAGGCAGCAGTTATGGGAGAAGCTTATTGGTATAGGATCCAATATTACATGTGGCTGGCTAATTAGTGGTGATTTTAATAATGTCTTACAATTAGAGGATAGAATAGGAGCTCCTATAATACAGGCAGAGGTACAAGGGTTTAAGGAGTTCTTAGACTAAATGCAGCTCACACCCTTGAAATGCACAGGATGGTATTGCAAAATAGATTGGGCTTTTGGGAATTTCAGCTGGATGATGAACAATGGGCATATTGAGGCAGAATATTTGAATCATGGGGTATCTGATCATTCAACAACAACTGCATCCTAGGCCTTTTAGATTGTACCACACTCTCCTTTACCATCCTAATTTTACAAGGATAGTGAAAGAACTATGGATGCAAAATGATTGTGATCTAGGAAAGTCAACGACATGGTATAAACTCAGGAAACTAAAGGAGGCATTGAAAGGACTAAATAACTATATGGCATCTTATCAGTAGAAACTGAGTCAAGCAACACACAAGTTAGAACTCGTTCAGCATCAACTGTCTATACAACCTTTAAGGTAGGAGTGCATAGAAGAAGAAAAGGAAGCCTAATTAGAAATGGAGAAATGGAGTAGCATTGAGGAGCATGTGATGAGGCAAAAGTCTAGAGCTACTTGGATTCAACATGGGGATGCAAATACCAAGTACTTCCATGCTCAATGGAAGATGAGTACTCATAATAATGCTATTGTCTCTATTCACAATGATGCAGGTATCAAACTAACAGATCCTAAATAGGTGGAGGAGCAATTTTCGGAATTTTTCAAGGAACTAATGGGGGAGTAATCACCAGTGCACCCATGCCCAGATGCTGAGGTGATTAAAAAGGGACCTTGTTTAACAAGGTCACAGCAGCTGGAGCTAATTAATCCAGTCACATAGGAAGAGATAGTGGGAGCTATTAAAAGCATGCCAACTGACAAAGCTCCAAGGGTAGATGATTTTCCCGTAGAATTCTACTCTAACCAATGGAAGGTGATCAAAGCAGATGTGATTGCTGATATCTTGGATTTCTTCAAGACAAGGAAGCTGCCAAAGGCCATAAATAGTACTGCTATTACTCTAATCCCTAAATTTCCTAATCCTACACAGGTTAAGGACTTTAGGCCAATAGCATGCTGCACAACTATTTACAAGATAATCACAAAGATTATAACTGGGCGACTAAAAGCAGTAATGAACTACCTAGTAGGAGACTCGCAACCAGTATTCATTAAAGGCAGGAATATAACTGACAACATCCTATTCACTCATGAGCTATTCAAAGGCTACACTAGAAAAGGTATATCTGCAAGATGTATTCTTAAGGTGGATCTTAGGAAAGCATATGATACATTGGATTGGTTCTATTTGAAAAGGATAATGATAGGATTGGGATTTCCACACAAATTTGTATACTGGATTATGGAGTGTATATCAATTGTATCCTACTCCTTGACCTTAAATGGAGGATTCATAAAACCATTTGAAGGCAAGAGGGGGATAAGACAGGGAGATCCCATGTCACCCTACTTATTTGTGCTAGCTATGGAGTACTTGCAAAGGGAATTTAGTCAACTGGCATCAAATAAAGAGTTTCATTTTTATCCAAGGTGCAAAAAACTAGGAGTGATGCATGTGTGTTTTGTTGATGATCTATTGATGTTCTGCAGAGCTGACCTGCAGTCAATTAAGTTACTGTAGGATGCATTCTATAAATTTTCAGGACTACAAGCAAAACCTGACAAAAGCTCAGTATAAATTGTAGGTACATCTGAGAGGATGAAAGAACTTATCTTGGAGGAGTTGGTTACAATGAAGGCAACTTACCCTTTAAATACTTAGGGGTTCCATTAGCTTCCAAAAAGCTATCTAATCATCAGTGTTGGCCATTGGTTGAAAAGATTATTGCAAAGATCAGTTGCTGGACCTCAAAATTATTATCATATGCTGGAAGATTGCAGCTCATCAAGTCAGTAATTTTTGGGATGTAGTCTTATTGGGCTCAAATTTTTTTACTACCAAAGAAGATAAGCAAAATGATAGAGGCACTATGCAGAGCTTTTTTATGGACTGGGCAGGCTAATATATCTAGAAGTGCTTTCGTAGCATGGGACATAGTCTGTTTACCACAAACAATGGGATGGTTAAATGTGATAAACCTGTGCAACTGGAACAAAGCTGCAATAATGAAATATCTGTGGGCAATCACAAAGAAGAAAGACTGCTTGTGGATTTGATGGGTCCATACCTACTACATAAAGAACAAGAGCATTGACACCATGCATATACCTAAGAGTGGAGCTTAGGTAGTAAGGAAGTTATTGAGCAAAGGAAGTTTATATTGAATCTACCTACTTTACAAGGCAATGTGCAAGAAAGACTGGAGTCTCTACAGAACACAAGAGGTAAATTCAATATAAAGAAGCTATATAAGTTGCAAACTCCTCAGGGTTAGAAGGTATTCTGGAAAAGTTTGATCTTACATCCTCATATACATCCTAGACAACAAATTTAATATGTGGCTGGCCATTCAAAGGAGACTACCAACAGAGTGTGTGTATTCTGTGGTCAGGAAGACGAGTTATTTGAACATCTATTCTTTGAGTGTTCCTACACAAGTGCTATCTGCAAGAGATTGCTAAAATGGATGGGAATTCAAAGACAGATTCAAGCTTGAGAGGAGGAACTGCAATGGGTAACTTACCATGCTAGGAAGAAGAAAGGAATTTGCAACATCATTGCAGCGGTGTTTGGCATGCTGCTGCACAGTTTATGGAGGAACAGGAATTTAATCAGATTTCAAAGTGGAAGCACTTCAGCAGAGCAGATATACCGCATTATCACTTCATATGTCCACATCAAAAGCCATATACACAACAATTGGCAGGAAAATATGAAAGCTTTAAATAGATATCCATAGTTAGACTACTAGAGAATCCTGTATTCATGTGTATTTCAGTTTATGTTAGACTTTTGTATTAGGAAGCATATGTATAGGACATAAACACTTATAGATGACTAGTATAGTATATAGAGAGACATCTTTGAGATGTGGGAGTTAAGTATAGTCCAAGAAGAGATAAGGAACTGGTCAGCAGATCCTACTATGTATAAAACAATTTTGATGAATGAAAATGTTAGTTTATCAAAAAAAAAAGTCAGTGTAGTCAGTGGTTCCTTCACAACATGTATTACAACCTTTATTTACAACTGAATCATCACATTCACATGTTAATCCAACATCATCACAAGCAACATTCAGTAAGCATCGTAGGCATGAGTTTATGCATCATTCTTACCTCATTTATTTTATTTTACTGATTAAACTTATTATGTTATTGTTCTTCTAGTTTAGTAAAGTCATTGGTATTGTTTACATAAATATACGATATTATTCAGAAGCAATAGAGGGTTCAGGTCCCTGATATTCTTATTGTGAAAGTTGACTCTATTAACTTCATTTCCAACATTAGTTAATTGATGGACAGGTACAAATAACTTAATTAGTTTAACTATATTTTGTTGTCAAAGTCCTATTGTTAAAATTGCGCTTGTAGATTAGAAGCATGGAGGTTTGTATTCATTGCTTTATTGTATACACGAGTAGAAAATTATCACCGTAAATGTTCATATTTTATTTATACACTTGATACTAGTTGAAACACGATTGCCACAAACATATTTTGGTGTTCTTATATATTTCTTTCTATCTTTTTCTTCCTTTTGAAGTGTGGAATATTGGAGTTTTGTCCCATTATTTCCTAGATTTGTAGTTGTGAAACTCTACGTATGCTTTAATTGGTTGACTAAGCTCCATGAGATGCACTAGTTAATTAGTTGGTTGTACAGTGCAAACAGAGAAGACAAAGATGGGGAAAATTCTAAAGCTTTTCAAGTATGTTTCTCTTGCTAGGAAATTTTCCAGCTAGACTCAGAACTTTTACTTTTCTTCCTTCTCTTTTTGGTATTCTCTTCTCAACAATAGGCATTCAAATTATGGTGTCGCTGCTTCTATTTTATCATTTCATTGTTGCAAATGCTATTGCTAATTCACCTTATGCCGTGCATTTTGTAGGCTCTTGATATTCAGTTAGTTTGCGTAATAACCACTCATGTGTAGAGAACTCCATGCAGCATCATTCCTATTTGTTATTGGTATTGCATATTAAGTGTATTCTTTTGTTGTGGATTCTACGACCAATTCTTTTCATTCATGCTGCCATAATTTTTGAAATGCAGTATCTCTTTGATTCTCTTAAGGGCACAACAGTACTGGAATGTGGGCACACGATGCACACTGAGTGCTATCACGAGATGATAAAGCGTGACTAATAATCAGCTTATTTTATTTATTTATAAAGCGTGAATCCACTTGTTTGAATACTTGATCTTGTACTGCTCATGGTTTTGATGACAACAAATGTCTGACTTGGGAAGGAGACTGTGACGACCCGACCCGTCGTCTCATGAGTCACCCCTCCGTTTCCCCTATTTTATGCTTCTTCACGTTTCATTATCAGTATTTTGTGTATTATAGTTGATTCGGATTGGTTTTGGTAGAAATGAGGCACTTAGCCTCTTTAAGGAAGACTTAAGTTGGAAAAGTCAACCGGACATTGACTTATGAGTTATAGGGCTCGGATGTGATTTCCGGTAATTCGGTTAGCTTCGGAGTATGATTTGTGACTTAAGAGTGCGGTCAGAATTGGTTTTGGAGGTCCGGTGTAGAATTAGGCTTGAATTGGCGAAGTTAGTATTTTGGCGAATTCCGGTTGGTAGGTGAGATTTTGATCCGGAGGTCGGAATGAAATTCCGAGAATTGCAGTAGTTCCGTTAGGTGATTTTGGATGTGTGTGCAAAATTTCAGGTCATTCGGAGGTGTTTTGGTTGGGTTTTTTATCGAATGCGTATTTCGAAAGTTTTGAAGAAACTTAGGCTTGAATTCGATGATAATTGATGATATCAGTGTTGTTTGATGTGTTTTGATGATTGAAACAAGTTTATATGATGTTTTGGGATATGTTGGTGCTTTTGGTTGAGGTCCCGGGGGCCTCGGGGTGATTTCGGATGGCTAAACGGGAAGTTTTGAACTTAGAATTGTTGCAGAAAATGCACAGCAGTTGCAGACCAAAATTGGTCTTCGCGTTCGCAGGGATTGGTCCGCGTTCGCAAAAGGGTGAGTTTCCAGTGCATCGTGTTCGCGTGGGTGGCTTCGCGTTCGCGTAGAAGGGGGCCTGGGGTCTTGCCAAGTTTATTCATCGCGTTCGCGACAATGGGGTCCGCGTAGGAGGAGCGGCCTGTGCATCGCGTTCGCGGTCAATGGGACGCGTTCGCGTAGTTGGAGATCCTGAAGCATCGCGTTCGCATAGAGTAATTTCCTGGTCAGTGATTTTTGTTCATCGCGAACGCGGGGGTGTTGACCGCGTTCGCGTAGGGTAAAAACTGGGCGTATAGAAGGGTTTTTATATCATTTCATCCGCGAAGCTTGATCCATTTTCCTCCATTGTTGAGCACCTTAAGAACTTTTTGGTAGAAATTGAAGAGGGTTTCGACGGGAATCGATTGGAGGTGAGTCCTATGGCCTAGAAACACCACTTTAATTTAAGAATCAACCTGTAAATTCATGAAAATTTGGGTAAAATTGGAAGAACTAGGGCTTGATTTTTGAAATGAAATTTGGGATTTTAGGGGGCATTTGAGCTCCGATTTTGGTAAATTTGATATGTATGAACTCGTGGCGAGATGAGAAATCCGGTGATATGAATTTCGTAATTTTTTGAGAAGTGGGTCAGGGGCTCGGGTTTTGCCAACTTCGTGATTTTTGATGTTTTTCGAGTCCTTTAGATTGTGTTATGATTCATTAGCCTATTGTGACGTATTCCTTGTGGTTTTGATCAGATTCGACGCACGAGGAGGTCGATTCGAGGGACAAAGGCGTCACGAGCTAGAGATTTCACGGGTTCGAGGTGAATAATGATTGTAAATGATATCATGAGGGTTTGAAACCCCGGATTTGCACCCATAGTGCTATATTGAGGTGACTTGCACGCCGAATAGGGAGCGTGAGGTAGAGCACCATTGGGGATTGTGACTTGGTCCGTCCCGGTTGTTGATTTTACCCTGTATTTCACTATGACTTGTTGTTTTTCACTATGACTTGGGCCTATTGCCATACTTGGGGCTTATTGTCGACTGTTTGAACTCCTTGTGAGCTATCGTCACTGTTTTCCTCACAATTTGAAATATTATTTGAATTCAGTCTATTTGAATTATACTATTTCATGAACTCAGCTATATTTTTACTCAACCTTGAGTTTTTAACTGATATTGAACCATTGTTTGAGCTGAGCATTATTGTTTTACTCATGCATAGGTATGGGTGTACATAATATCATCACGACACTGAGGGCATCCCATCAAATCGTCTCAGCCATTGTGGAAAACATCATCAACATATACTAGATTATTAGGTGGTGGTGCGTGAAATACGTTAATAAAATCTCTTGGTACGTCATAAGACCATTATGCCTCTGATTAATATCATGAAACAAACTTTATCAACTTATGTATTTTCTGAGACCCATGAACAGACGATAAAATAATATGACACATGAGAGAATAAGAATATACACATCTCTAGCATTTCTACGAATAGAGTAATTTATAGAAATTGTGCATTTGCTTGTTTTATTTATATCGTACGGATCATACCAAAAAGAAAGAAGAGATAACCTTAACATACCTGGAGCAAACTCCGTATAATATTCTTGGCGAAGATTACACCGTACTCTTTTAGAACCGCAAAATTCCACGTTTCTACTGTTCCAACACATTCTCGTTGGAAGCTTTTGCTTTTTTTTTTTTTTATTTTTAAAAAGCTTTTCGGGACGAAAACTTGCTTATGTTTCTAACGTTTTTCTTGAAGAAGATTATATATCAAAGTGAGTTATGAATGTATTAGCTTCCGTTTCTAACGTGTTTGAAGTAATGAAGAATTGCTTCTGCTCCTAACATTTCTGAACGAAGAAAGAACGTTATTTGAACTTTGAAAGAATTAATAAAGCAATGTGTCATGGATAAGACTTGTAATCAAGTCTTATTTTGATAAGACTAATATTTAAGTCTTTTTTTAGTTAAATTTTCATAAGTAGCCACATGGCATGAATGATTAAGAGTCATTCTTAGTTATTGTGGCTTCGTGTCACGTTGCTTTTGGAGGTTAATTTTTTAATTTTTTATTCACTTATTAGTTAAATGGATAATGTCCTATTACCCGGAATTTAATCAATTAGCCACATAATTTAAAATTATCTCAAATTACTTAAAATTTTACTTATTTTTAATATACTTTATATATACTTTATACATTATACTATCGTGGTCATATGGTACCTTGTATGATATTAGTTCATAATTATCGGGTATTATCGCTCAACCAGTATTTTATCCCAAATTGGCCACATTCAACGAAACTCGTTTTCTTTAATTCGTATACCCTTTATCCTTCATGACACTTCTTTATCGCTTGTTATAAATAGCGTAAATGCGTTAACGTCATGATGATCTCATCCCCGATTCTACGTCAATTAACTGAAGGCGAAACTTTTAAAGTACGAAAACGCGAGATGTAGCAGATATTTATCATTTCTTTTCGAAAATATGAACTCTAATGGAAACTCTTAAAATCTCAAATTCCTCAATTCAAATTTCTTTCAACACAATTATTACGCAACCTTAATCTTGTTTCTTCTCAAATAAATAATAAAAATAAATTAACAACAATATCAATCAAGGCATGATGTAAGGCTAAAGCTATCCGGACATAGGCATAGTTAGTAGCTACGCACGGACTCTCGTCACCTCGTGTCTGCGTAGCCCCCTCAAATAGAAGTACATATTTAATTATCTCACCTATAGGGTTAATTTACTCTTACAAGGTTAGAAATGAGACTCAGCTCACTCCGAAGTTCCATAACGGGCTTACCAAGCCCTTTCGAAGACTCAAATCGATGCACCTTGCTCCAAAAACTAGCTAAATAATGGGCAAACAAATGAAAATACATCCTAATACTTATAATAATTCAATTTATATAATTCCGAACTCCGCTCGAAATGTTTACATAATCGCCCTCGGGCCCACATGCCCGGATTCTAAAATTTTTTGAAGATAAAGTTTACCCATAACCTTACAAACTCAAATATATAAATTATTTTCAATTTCATGCCCAAATTCGTGGTAACAATCCAAAAATACCAAATCTTAGGTTTCCTACCAAAACCCCACAATTTCCTACTAATTTGCTTGTTCAAATCCGTATATAATCATGTGTTTAACTCAAAATTAGTATAAATCACTTACCTCATGTTTGATGATGAAAATGACACCTCAACGTTACTCCAAAATCGACTTCCATGGAAGAATGGAGTGAAAATGAGCCAAACTCTCGCTTAGCTCCCATGGAAGAATGGAGTGAAAATGAGCCAAACCCTCGCTTTAAAGAGACCTCACTGCCCAGCGATTCTCACACTTGCGGTCACTTGACCGCTTCTGCGATTCCTCAAGCGCGGCATATAATCCGGTTCTGTGGTCCTCCTCCAGCCCCTCAACTTCGCATCTGTGCTTTCTTTTCCGCATGTACGGTCCCGCTTCTACGATGGGATGACCACATATGCGGTCCCAGCTATCCCCCACCAAAATTACATATGCGACCACAGGACCGCTTCTGCGACTCCGCACCTGCAGCCTAAGCCTCGCAGGTGCGGTTACACTAGAAGGCAGTTGCTCAATTCCTCTTCTAACTCCAAATTCGATCTGTTAATCACTTGGAATCTACCCGAGGCCCTCAAGACCTGATCTAATTGCACAAAACAGTCCCATAACATAACACGGACCTGTTCAAGGTCTCAAATCACATCAAACAATGCTAAAATCATAATTCACACTCCATTTCAAACTTGATGAACCTTAGAACTTCGAACTACTTCATTCGATACCGAAACCTATCAAATCACATCCGATTGACCTCAAATTTTGCACACAAGTCATATTCGACATTACAGACCCACTCCAACTTTTAGAATTGGGATCCGACCCCGATATCAAAATGTCTCTTTCCTGTCAAACTTCTCAAAAACCTTCGAATTTCTAACTTTAGCCAAATGACTCCAAAATGACCTACGGACCTCCAAATCCATTTTCAATCATGCTACCAATACCAAAATTACCATACGGAGCTATTTCGAGACTCAGGATCCCAAACGGACATAGTTAACAGTGAAATGCATTTCATCCCAAATTTAAGAAATTTGCCTAAAAATGCTAACTTCCACGATAACCGCCAAAACGCTCCTGGGTCATCCAAAACCCGATCCGTACGCCCAAGTCCAAAATCATCATATAAACCTGATGGAACCTTCAAATTCCGATTCCAAGTTCGTTTACTCAAAAATCAAACCTTATTCAATTCTTTCAACTTTAAGCTTCAGAAATGAGAATTTTCTTTCCAAATCAAACCCGAACTTCCCGGAATTCAATTCTGACCATGCGTACTAGTCATAATACCTGAAGTGAAGCTGTTCATGGCCTCAAACTATCGAAGGACATGCTAGAGCTCAAAATAACCGGTTGAGTTGTTACATTCTCGCCAAGCTAAACATACGTTCGTCCTCAAATGTGCTGAGAATTGCACTGGAGTTGTCTGAAATTACCGTTAAACACCACGTGCACATACTCGCGCTACCACAACTCTAGTGAGCACATTAGCTCGATCAAATCTGAAGATATCCTCTTTCATTCACTCAATTAAGCGTTATAACCCAGTTCCAACATCCGAAATTCTCTATCGGCCTACTTCCAACATATGAACATTATATCAATCACCACTCCATGCACCGATATATGATTGCATACCTTTGCTGAATTCGCGCTATGCACTGCATAAATCACATGACCTTAATAATATCCTCTGATAATAATAGCAGAAATTCCAAAAATCTGATGCTCCCAATGCACCTCATGACATACATAAGTCTTGTCCCAACTTTTGCAATACCGCCACGATGGGAGAGATATGTAGAAATTCATAACAAACCGCCGAGTCAACAAATCATTAAGTCTCTACTCCTGACAAGAACCATCACCTCATTCTGAATTTTTCTCTTTAACATACTTCATATAATCTAATCCACTGATCCAAGATCCAATAATCCCGTCTCACCCGGTACGAATTGCTTAGGCAGTAAGCTACCCCAGACATGACCAAAAGTCTTACATGATGCCACCAAGTGCCAATAGGCTACAAACTTGAACATGACACATAAGAAAAACGAACTCTAGAAGGGAACACTCAACTTATGCAACTAATATGAACCTTCTTCCTCAGAAAGTGGAAATCAAAACACACAAAATTTAGAATGTAGGGGACTGAACTCAACATCATACTGTTGCGGCCTGCAGCTCGACCAAACAACATACCCGTGGCGTCATGCCACTTGATCCACTCATAAAATCCATATAAGGAGATGCATACCAAGCTAGAATGCTCATTACTATAAAATATCGAATATCGGCCACAAGCACGCTAAGTGCATAATACCATTCTTGGGAAGATAGATAGCGCCATACGCTACAAAACTCAAGCACATCTAAGGTGTGATATAGGAACTAAATCTTGAGAGCCATCCTACTCACATAATACCTTCGCTACATGATACCTCAACACATAAGAAAATTATCAAGCCGTCTCACAACTCATACGACCCAATATAATATTACATGAAATAGTATGACGAGATAGTATCCAATGTCAGAATACTCCTCCACAAGGAGTGCTATGCGCTGAAATGAACATAGCTGGCCTAATATAGAGCCCATATTCATATTTAAATCCACCCACCGATCTCGAGCCGATTCTGACCGCACCGTACTAGGACAATAACCTTTGAAGGGTCCATAATAACCCCTTTTTCCCATGACTCACAAGAACAATCCTCATATCCAGAGCAAACCTCCACAGTCCACAACCCAATAAATCGAGTGCCCTCCAGGCATAGATTCTCCAATTAGTGATATCACCATAATCTTCGTGCTTGGTTTAAATCTTCAATCAATCAAGTGACTACATGTCACACTTATACAATATTCCCGTGAGATACGCTCCCATGACCTTCCGCACTAGATAATGAGTCTTCACGCCCATACCACTGATCACACTAATGTTGTAAAGCATATCAAGAATCCGTAACCAAGATGCAAAGCCTCCGACATAAAATGCCGATCTCAGGTGACGCTGAAGACAATACCAGCTTACTCCAAACATCCAAATCACCTTGCTGCTCATCCAAGCTCGTGACATCCTCGTCAAACACCAAACCGCAACCTTGATCCTCACTTTCAAATTTCATACCGCTCACTGCACCTAGTAAGCCAAAATGCGATAGTACAAGCATAAATATGCAGGGAAATCTCCCGGAATATCGATCCGTAGTCCCAAAGTAAATATCCAGTACAGGGGGATCTCCGGGGATATCGTCCCATAGTCCCAAATATAAAGGTGCAATGGATCTCCCGGAATACCGATCCGTAGTCCCAAAGTAAATATCCTATAAAAGGGGATCTCCTGGGATATCGCCCCGTAGTCCCAAATATAAAGGTGTAGGGGACCGAAATATTGATCTGTAGACCCAAAATAAATATACAACATCAACAATGACAATAATACAAAGTACGGTAAGTAATTCAACTCGAGAACTATAAATCATGAAGAAAGATATGACCAACTTGCAAGGAATAACCATAGAAAGAAGTGTTGTCATAAAGGGAACAATTCAACAAAAAGGAAATCTAACATGTAGCAACGATCCAACAATATACAAGTCAATAACAAGGAAATCAACACGAGTCAAATAGTCCTAAATAAAGGCAAGTCAATAAAAATATAGGTTATCTAACTCCTTTTTAAGGTTGGACAATTACGAGGTTATTCGACAATTCAATTAAAGAAAGACGATCTTAGCTTCACTTAAGACTAAACCATTATAGGAGGAGATGATGATAAATTCCCAATTAAGACAAGCAGCTATGAAAAGATAGCATGACAATAGGAGAAGCAAAATTCTTCAGTTAATTCAAATAGGAGTTGATTAAGCAATAAGAGTGAATCATGAAGCAATTAATTCTAATTAAGCATGTAGAGGTGAAACTAGTAAATAGGAAACGCAGTCATGTCAAGAACACATTCATACACAGTGAATATAAAGACCTAAGAACCCTAAAAGACAATTTTCCACAAATAAGTCCGATCACACACTCTTCACCTCACGTACACGAACTACAATCAACATAGAAGACTCAAATCCTAAGGGGAAGTCCCCCACACAAGGTTAGGCAAGATACTTACCTCGACTTGCTCTAATTTAATCCACTAGTAGGCCTTTTCCCACGATTATCCAATTCTGAATGGCTCGAATCTAGCCAAAATAATTCGATACAATCAACAAAATTTTTAGAATCAATTTCATAAGAAAATACTACATTGTTCAATAAAAATCCCTAAATTAACTCAAAATTCAACCATGGGGTCCACGTTTCGGAATCCGATGAAAGTCATGGACTATGAAAGCCCATACAATCACGAGTCTAACCATACCAAAATTACTAAATTCCGATAATAATTTGACCCCCCCCCCCAAATCCTTAGATCTATCTAAGAGGGTTTTCAAACTTTTCCAACTCAAATCATAGATTAAATGCTAAAATTAGTAATAGATTCGGGTAATTGAACCAAAATTGAGTTAAGAACACTTACCCTATTGTTTTCTATGAAAATCCCTCGAAAAATCACCCCACCCGAGATTCCTTGGTCCAAAAATGGAACAATGGGATGAATTTGGACTTTATTCTGCTGCCCAGGGGTTTGTTCTTCGCGTTCCCGACCAGTCTCTCGCATTCGCGCTGAACAAGTTCCTTATCAGTGATTTTCAAACTCATTCCAATCAACCTTTAGTATAATGGTCATAACATTTTGCACACAACTCCAAATGAAAAATGATTTGATGTTCTGAAAACTAGACACCAAGGGATATAGTTCATAGGTTGCTCATTTCCTGAGTCATTATATATTGCGAGATATAAGCTTCCAAAGTCAACCTTGTGCAGTAGAGATTTTCAAACTCTCCCCGAAAAGGCTGTAGTTTAACTTCCATAACTTTTTGTACAAAAATAGCCATTAATTTACATTTCTGAAAACTAGACACAAAGATCTACAACTTTCATTTTTAGTTCATCTCCAAATTCCTTATAGATTGTGAGATACGAGCCTCTGAAATCAGACCTGTGCGACCGAGATTTCCTTCTTCCCGAATGCGCATTTCTATACGCGAACGCGAAGTACAAACTTCCAGAAGCCAAATTCTTCTGAGCGAATGTGAAGAACAACACCGGATATCAGAAAATCAGCATCCAAAGTAGCCAAATGATCCGAAACATACCTGAAACACACCGAGTTCCCCGGGACCCCAACCAAATATACCTACAAGTCCTAAAACATGATACAAACTTGGTCGAAACTTCAAATCACATCAAACAATGCAAAAAACGCGAATCACACCCCAATTCAGGCTTAATGAAACTAAGAACTTCCAACTTCTATATTCGATGCCGAAACCTATCAAATCAAGTCTGATTGACCTCAAATTTTGAACACAAGTCATAAATGACATAACAGAGCTAGGAAACTGGATTTTGACCCCGATATCAAAAAGTCAACTGCCCCGTCAAACTTTCAAACTTAAATTTCTTATTTTTGGCATTTTAAGCCTAATTTAGCTACGTAACTTGAAATAAATATCCGAACACACCCGTAAACTCGAAATCACCATACGGAGCTATTGGAATCATCAAAAATTCATTGGTCCTTCCAGTCAAATTATTCAACTTAAGCTTTCTTCTTGGAGATTAAGCTAGCGTTTGGCCATAGATTCCAAATTTATTTTGAAAAATCTAATTTGGGTAAAGTTTGATTTGAAGATGAAAATGTGTTTGGACATACGTTTTCAAAATATATTTTTCACCTTTATTTTGAAAAAACATGTATATAATTCTCAAGTTTTGGTATTTTGGCCCAAATTCAGCTCAATAGCTGATTTTGGAATTTGAAATTTTTTATTTGAGATTTGGCCAAAATATGAGCAAAATTTATGGCCAAACATGAGTTTTGAAAATAAATCTCAAATTTATTTTGTCAAAACTTATGGCCAAACGAGGCCTAAGTTTCTCAATTCATTTCAAAACCTCACCGGACCTGAACCAATTACCCTAGCAAGTCACATAACAACTTTAAAGCATGAATTTAGCAGTAAATGGGGAAACATGATTGTATTATTCAAAACGACCGACCGGATTGTTACAGGAATGAAATTTTTAAATCACAAGATACGTGTTTACAATACGGTACAAGAGTGCAATAAATAGTACACCCCTTAGCATTTATCGAATATCTTGGCAAGAACTCAAGATGGCCTGATACTTTTATTTCTAAATTGATTTCAATTAAATTTTTAATTAATTTTTAAATATGACATGATAAAATCTTAAGTGTACCTGGACATAAACATGCTTTAGCTACGTACGGACTCTCATCACCTCGTGTGTACCTAGCACCCCAACTAGTTGCGCATAATAATAAATATTACCTAGGGGGTAGTTTCCCCCTCACCGAGTTAGACATGAGACTTACCTCGCTTCATAACCAAATTCAAGTTTCTAATAAACCTTTGCCTCGCGAATTGGTGTCTGAAAGCTTCAAATCTAGTCACAAACAATTCAATATACTCAACACGAATTGTAGGAATTAATTCCATATGAAATTACTAGTCCTCCGAATGAAAATTCGAAAGTCATCTCAAAACTCAGTAATGGAACCCACATCTCGAATCTTGGAAAACTCGCGAAATCTGAATACCCATTCCGAGGCGAGTCCAACCATAAAAAATTATCAAATTTCGATATCGGTTTGCCTTTCAAATCTTCATTTTACCTTTTTGGAAGATTTTATAAAAATATGTTTTTTCTTCCATAATTCACGGATTCATGAAGTAATTAAGTATGGAATCATGAAATATAATCAATATAGGATAAGGAACACTTACCCTAATGTTTTGCCTTGAAAATATCTCAAAAATTGCCATTTTCCGAGCTCCAAATTGTTAAAAATCGAAAATGCGACAAAACGTAAATCTACTGCAGAGTCATTTACCCTATTCGATCGTGGCTAAACTCCCATGATCGCGAAGCATAAAATTTTTCCAGCATTTTTTATTTTATGCGATCGCGGCCATTCTCCCGGATCGCAAAGAACATATTTTCCAACAACCTTCTCCAATCTAACTCTTCCGTATAGCCTCTAGTATAATTGTCATACCTTTTGTACAGAACTCCGAATAACAATTGGCTTAACTTTATAAAGACCAGACACCACGATATACAACTTTCATGTTTTGGTCATTTTCCAATTCCTAATATATTTCGAGATATAAGCTTCCAATGTGAGTCCTATGCAATACAAATTTCTTCTCCGTGATTCCTAAACATCTTCCCAGACAGCCTATAGTGTACCGACCATAAATTTTTGTACACAAATCCAAATTCCAAATAGTTTGATTTTTTGAAAACTAGACACAATGGATTACCACTTTTATTTTATGGATCATCTCCAAATTCTTTATAGATTAAGAGATATAAGCTTCCAAAATCGGGTCAGTGCAGCAGAAAGTTTCATATACGCGATCGCGAAATGTCTTCCGCGATCGCGAAATGTCTTCCACAATCGCGAATCACTAGCCAATTTCTCCCGTTTTACTCATCCTCACGGCCAATTCCCCGCGATCGCATAGCACACTGCTGTAGCAAAAAAACAGCAGCTAAAAATGGCCTAAAAATGTTCGAAACCACCCTGAAACTCACCCGAGTCCCTCGGGACCCCGTCCGAACATACCAACAAGTCACAAAACATATCACGGACTTAATCGAGGCCTCAAATCACATCAAAAAATCTAAAAACATGGATCACATCCCAGTTCAAGCCTAATGAAACTAAGAAATTCCAACTTCTACATTCGATGTCGAAACCTGTCAAATCCTTTTTGATTGACCTCAAATTTTGCACACAAGTCATAATTGACATTACGGACCTACTCCCAAGTCCACGATCATTGTCTTACCTCCTTTTTTACTACACCCCCGGAGGGGGTATAATAAAGGAGTTTTTCCAATTAAAGGACAATCGAAATGAGATTATTTATTAAAAGATTCAGAATCGCCACTTGGGATAATTAATGGTGTCCCAAGTCACCGGTTGAATCCCGAATCGATGAAAAGATTGAATCTGTCTAACAGTCCGCGAATAAAAAATCTGGGTTAGGAATTCTATTAACCCGGGAGAAGGTGTTAGGCATTCCCGAGTTCCGTGATTCTAGCATGGTCGCTCAATTGTTATATTCGGCTTAATTATCTGATTTTAAACAATTATGAACCTATGCAATTTTAACTTTTTAACTGCTTTTATTCATTTTAGGAATATTGCAACGTTGTTAAAACACGTCTTGAACCATGTCACATAAATGCACCCGCGGTCTTTGACATATTTGAACTAACGTCGAGATTTGGATTCGGGTCACATAAATTCACACCCTAGTTTAAGGAGGTTAATTTAATATTACGCGCCTAAAGTAAATATGCATTTTCAAGTTTGCGAGGGCCATGAAAAGTTCGCTAATGGCACACCTTGATTATACTAAAGAATTAAGATTAATCAAGTGAGGGTCATAAGTTATATGATTCAAATGTGTGAGTGGCACGCCTCAAAACTATTCAACTAACTGAATTAAGGATATACGTATCTAAAGCTAATTTGAAATTAGGTACCACAATTACGCTATGGGAACCGTACCGTAGTCGCGATAATTTAGTTACGAGCGGAAAATTTTGCCTAACCGAGAAAGTAAATAAAATGAAAATAAAAGAACGATATGATTTATCTTGAATTCGAATTTCTTTTACTGTTACCCAACAACCCAACAATTCAAATCAATTCCAGTTAAGCCTTCATATTCGAGTCTCTAATTCAATTAAGACCAACCATATCTTTACATGTTAGATACCAAATGTACAACTATAGCAGATCTCAAAAAATTCATGCCCAACTCATAAAAACATATCTAATTTAGGACAAAATGGCGTCAAATCGTGCCCTAACATTTCCAGCCAAATCACCTACTAGTGACATCAGTTATGCAAATACGAGTTTCACTCAAATAGAGAATCCAAATCTTTTTATTTGGAATACCATCATTAGAGGTTTTTCAAAGAGTTCAACTCCATATTATGCAATTCATCTTTTTATTGAAATGTTAACTACTTCAAAAATTCAACCACAATTGCTTACTTATCCTTCAGTTTTTAAAATCGGTAACGTCAAAATATGTTAATGAACTAAATTTCATCACAGGATAAAAATATCACAACTAATCATGGAAACCTTCTGGATCAACCACCCAAACACATGTGTAACAGAAATCAAGAGGTAAAATATTAAAGATAGAGATGGACCTTTAAATGGTTTTTCAATAGCAGTACCTCATTCAAATAGCTTTACACTCGATCAAGTGAGGAGGAAAAACAATCCGTCAACGGGAACTCCACGGAGTAACAAACAGCAAAAATGATCGAACGGCAGAACCGAAAAATCAAACGGAGAACTCGATCGGCAACAAGAACTCGAACAGAAAAACAAAATGCTTCGTCGAAATCCCAGCTAAACTCAACCGAACCTCTTTGAAACAAACTCGACTCTTCAACGATGACTGAAACCAGATCGGATGGAACTCAGCAACGAGTTCAACAATCAACAATAACAAATTTTTGACTTCAAATACTTTTGGGAACCATATCTATATTTGTGTGTGTTTGTATCTAGGTGTTCTTGATGGTAGGGAGGGTTGGCTTTGGGTTCTGCTTTTATGGATGCCGCTGCAACTTCTGAAGAGAAGGTCCTGGTTTTTAGCACATAAGCGTTGGGTGGTCGTTAGTTTCAGGGGCTAGGGGTTGTGAGGAAGGCGACCTTTAAGAGAGTGGGGGGGGGGGGGGTCTCCTTTTTGTGTATTTTGCCCATTAGTCCTTAGGTCTTTTGTGTTAAGTCATTAGGTTTTTTTTTATTTGTTTTTGTTCCAAAGAAGAGTCTAGAAGGGTCTTTAGGAATAATCCGAATTGGGCCTATAATTGGGCTCTAAAACTCTTAAAATTGTGATCCAACACCTTAATCGACTTTTTAAAAAAAATAAAATAAGATAAAAATACTACATAATGCAAAAATAACACTAATTAATTAAACTAAACATGAAACTATTTTTGTATTTTCGAAATTATATAAAGATTAAAATAAGGTATTATATTTGTATTTTTAAAAATTTATGAAAAATACATAAACTATAATATTTTTTTGTAATTTTTATTTTTCTTGTAATAAAATAAAATAAAAGAGTCAAAATGAGTTGAAATAACGCTATTAGGCCTAAATTACATATTTACATACTAAATTATGAAAAATCTTGGGGAGGGTCAAAAATCACATGTCTACAGCTGCCCCTCTTTGACTGGAAACACGAAAAGTTTTCAGACAAAGAACGACTAGACATGTTTTTTTGACCCGACCCTTATTTGGAGAGACTAAAACTAAGAGAAAAGGGGAATGTGACCAAGTCATGGTATTTGAGCTGCCTACATATCCTTCGCTATAAAGGAATCAGGCCACGTGTAGTTCAGAGGTGAGTGTGGTGATGGAGTATGTCGAGGTGCAGAGCCACTCGAGGTGCCGTTCCGCCGAGGTTCCGGTCTGCGGTCCTGTTATTACATCAAAAATCAAAACATGAAAAAGACTAGCTAAACCTGTCAACTACGAGTTACAAGATTCCTATCTAGAATTCTTCTGAAGCTTGATCTTGAGTCTTGAATGGTTCTTCATGCAGACTTTGGATCTGAACCTTGACGCTTGCTAGTTGCAGGTGCTAATTCATTCTTCCTCAGCTTTTCGAACCAAACCCGGACACCACACCATGCTTGTGACTCCAATCATGTCTTAAGTAGTTCACATCTTTCTCTACTTCTACATTTGGATTCACTTTTGCTTTCTTTTTGTTTCCCTTCTTCTTTATTATTTTAGATTGTGACTAACTTTTTATTATCTCGGACTGTTGACTCGTATTCTTTCTGCAAGCCTCTTTTGTTACTGACTTGAATTGCATTCTGAAGTGTTTTCCCTTTCTCCAGGTGGACGCCTGATTGCTAAACTCGAATTGTACTTTGAGATGCTTTCCCTTTTTCCAGGTGGATGCCTGACTGCTGAACTTGAATTATATTCCCATGCTCTCCAGGTGGGCTCGTGACTGCTGACTTGAAATGTATTCCCTTGTTCTCCAGGTGGGATACTAACTTCTGACTTGAAATGTATTCCATGCTCTCCAGGAGGGCTCCTGACTGCTGACTTGAAATGTATTCCCTGCTCTCCAGGTGGGCTCCTAACTGCTGACTCAAAATGTATTCCCTGCTCTCCAGGCGGGCTCCAACTGCTAAAGTTGAAATGTGCTCCCTTGTTCTCCAGGCGGGCTCCTGACTGCTGACTTGAAATGTATTCCCTGCTCTCCAGGCAGGCTCCTGACTGCTGACTTGAAATGTATTCCCTGCTCTCTAGGCGGGCTCCTGACTGCTGACTTGAAATGTATTCCCTGCTCTCTAGGCGGGCTCCTGACTGCTGACTTGAAATGTATTCCCTGCTCTCCAGGCAGGCTCTTGACTGCTGACTTGAAATGTATTCCCTGCTCTCTAAGCGGGCTCCTGACTGCTGACTTGAAATGTATTCCCTGCTCTCCTGGCGGGCTCCTGACTGCTGACTTGAAATGTGTTCCCTTGTTCTGCAGGCAGGCTCCTGACTGCTGACTTGAAATGTATTCCCTTGTTCTCCAGGCGGGCTCCTGACTGCTAATTTGAAATGTGCTCCCTTGTTCTCTAGGCAGGCTCCTAACTTTAACAAAATAGACAAAATAAAGAAAATTTTCTACCCCCAGTTTGGGGGCTGGGCACATATGTTATTGTAAACTACATCATGTTACCAAATATCAGTAAGAATTTGAAAGATAAAACTCGAATTATACTCCCTTGTTCTCCAGGTGGGCTCCTGATTGCTGAAACTTGAATGTATTCCCTTATTCTCCAGGCGGGCTCCTGACTTGAAATATATTCCCATGCTCTCCAGGCGGGCTCCTGATTGCTAAACTTGAAATGTGCTCCCTTATTCTCCAAGCAGGCTCCTGACTGCTGATTTGAAATGTGCTCCCTTGTTCTCTAGGCGGGCTCCTGACTGCTGACTTGGATGTATTCCTTTGTTCTCCAGGCGGGCTCGTGACTTCAACAAAAAAGACAAAATAAAGAAAATTTTGCTGCCCCATTTTGGTAGCTGGGCACATATGTGATTCTAAACTACAACATGTTACCAAATATCAGTAAGAATTTGAAAGCTAAAACTTGAATTGTACTCCCTTGTTCTCCAGGTGGGATCCTGATTGCTGAAACTTGAATGTATTCCCTTATTCTCCAAGCGGGCTCCTGACTATTGAATTTGAACTTTTTCTCCTTGTTCTCCAAGCGGGTACCTGATTCCAACAAAAACAGATAAAACAAATGAAATTTTTTGCCCCAGTTTGGTAGCTGGGAACATAGGTGAGTGTTAAACTGAATCATTCTACCAACTATTAATAAGAACTTGAAAGCTAAATCCTATTATCCAGAGAGGTATTGACAAATCTTAATTAGACGACAACTATAGATCTAAATTGTATCTTCTAAAGGTATTGCTTAGGCTAAGTCATGTTATCTAAGAGGGTCTTAAACTACATCCTATTGTCCAGGAAGGTCCTGAAAATCAAAATCAAGTCTTATCCTAAAAGAAAATGACACTTTTACGACTGAATTATACTACCCTACAACAGAATTTATGCTACATCTTTTTATCTAATGAAAATCTTAAAACTTGGTCCCATTATTCAGGAGGGGATCTTGAAAACTCCTAATTGAATCCTATCTTGAACATGCAAACTTTGAAGCCAACTTATATTCCTTATGTTCAACTATGCTATTCGTGATTGCTTTGAAATTTAACCAAGCCACATTTTCCGGAAGGGTCCTGAGAGTTTTACGATCAAACCTGTTTGGTGCTTGCTCTTCCCCTACGTAGAGTTCCTCCGAAACAAACAAAATTTTCTGGCACTGTTTCAAGTCAAAGAAAAATAATCTTGTTAGTTTAAAATGTGGTGGTTGGTTTGTGTTTTTGAACTTTGAGGGCGATTGCTCCTTCACTTCCCATGATAACTGATTTCCACTCGAAGACCTTGACTGTTTATTGATTAACCACCTTCTCTGTCATCCGTATCACTGAAATACCTTTTCTCTGTTCAGACCCAATATCCTCTATTTGTTGCATTGCTCATGAACTGGAATCTACCCAACCTTTGTGTCTCACATGAATCCCGAATCACGTCCATTGCCCCCACTCTGTGTGTATGCTGTTCTTTCTTGACTTAAACCACTGGCCTTGGCCTTGAGGTCTGTTGCTCCTTCACTTGACATGATAACTGATTTCCATTCGAAGACCCTGCTTGTTCCTTGACCAACCACTTCATTAGTAAACCTTAACCCAGAAAATTCCTATCTTCGTCCAGACCCAATACCTTCTATCTGTTGTATTGCTCCTGAACCGACATCATCCAAACCTTTGGGTTTCACATGATCCCCAAAGCGCATTGATTGTTACCAACTTCAGTGCGCATGTTGCTCTTTCCTGATTTAAACCACTGGCCTTGGCTTTTAGGTCTATAACCTTTGATTTCTGCTTGGAATATCTCGCTTGTCACTGGTCCACCACCCTTTTTTGTTAGTCTTATCACAGAAAATACCTTTGATCTGTTCACCCTAGCCCTCCTTCTGTTGCATTTTCCATGAATTTATATATACCAAGCCTTTATACTTCACACGAATCCTAAAACATGTTGATTGTTACCAACTCAGTGTGCTTGCTATTTTTATGACACTTTGATGTGTTAACCAGATCCCGTTTAGTACAATCGGAAAGCTGGTGGCAAATTTTGAAGTCATTTCTCACTTGTTCTGACCAAACAAACTTAGGAAGATGAAGTAAATAAGACAAAAGGAACAAAGTAGAGGACAATGGAAAGAGATGATTCTAACAAGAAAACTACAAAGTAGAAACCTATCGGATGTGGATACCAACTCTAATGACCATAACATGCACCTGCGACCTATTCTGTTAAGTAAATCTGATGTTAGCTCTTGTCGTACCTTTTTGCCGTGAAACTGGGCTTTAATGCGCCACTCATCCAATCTGATTCACAATCATTATTCGACTTGTAGTGCCCGAAGGGTTTTCACTATCAAGCCTCTCTCATTTTGGTCTTTCTCTCGACTCACTGTCGCCTTATGGTGCCCGTGAAGGTTTTCACCATTAAGACTCTCTCATTTTCATTTCTTTGTTCAGAAGGAGTGTTGCCCCTGATATGAATCACCTCTACTTGCTCGACTTGGCATCTCTCGAAGACTGATCAGAAGGTCTTTCTTTGGACCGTAATGTGGGCTTTTGGATGGGGTTAGAAAGAAAGGGTATCAAAGGCTCAAAACAATTAAAATGGGTTCAAAAGTACAACTTTCGGAATCATATTTCTTACAACAATCACAACTTATGCCCCAGTTTCTTTGCTTGGGGACTTTTGGATTTTTATTTTGATGGGACCGAACCGTGAGGCTGCCTACGTATCCTTAATAGGAATCAGGTCGAACGTAGTTTATGACATAGGAATTACTTTGTTGTTGTGATTTTTCTTTTCTTTTTCTTCCTCTTTCTCTTCTTTTCTTTTCTTTCTTCCTTTTCTCTTTTTGTTGTTTTGTTTTTTTTCTTTTTCTTTTTCTTCTCTTTTTCTTTTTTTTTTCCTCATTCTTTTTTCCTCTCTCTTTTCATTCTTTTTCTTTTCTCTTTTTCCTTTACTTATCTTTCATGCTTATGTTCCTGATCTTTGCTACTGATTCCAAAAGAGGGGTATGAAAGAGAAAAAAATGGCTCAAAGGGGTAACAAAAGGTAAATTATTTAGATAGCAGAATAAAATGTCTTCGTCATTCCAATCTCCAAAACATGCCAAGTACAAACAACACAATTAAACAAACCAGGGAAAATATTTGTAACATCTTTTGATTGTACCAGACTTGATAACCGTATCCACATATTCGCCTCCCATATCTATTAAATACAAAGCACCATTGGACAACACTCTCACTTCTCTTTACCATGAATGACCCCTGCCAATTTGGGAAAACTTGCCTTTAGCTTCAACCCGATGCGACATGATGCATTTCTTTGTGTTTTATTTGCCCCAGTTTCACATGGTTCGGGATTCAAATGATCTAAAAAATGTTCAAATCTGTTCTTATTTCCCTCAAGTGCCCTTATCATATTCCAAATTGCTTTATAATTGAACCAACCTTTAAGATCAGACCTAGAATTATGCATACATGTCATGTCATTAGAACCTACATGAAAAGAACTATAAAAGGGGAGAGAACTAAACAAAAGAAAATGACTAGAAATAACATAAAATAGGAAATTGCATTAGACAGACAGTGAAATAGTTCAAACAACAAGATAAGCAAACTAAACTGGGGTTACAACTCCGGAACAAAACTAGACAGCACTAAATGAGCTACTACGACTAAGCAAACCAGGCAAAATAAAAGGATAGAAGGGTTTGAGTCACAAGACAATATCCATATTACAACCCTAAAATAACCCGGACAATAGAAATAACAACAAAATAAACCACCAAAACTCCTCCCTAGCTAACCAAGAAAAGAGCGTCTTTCCAATCCTCAAACTCAACCTCTTAGCCACTGACTTCTGCATCAACAATACTAGGAACTTCACAAGTTTTCATCACATTGTTCTTAACAAATAGCTTTTGGGTTCCTTTCGCTGGCTCGTTCTTAAAATCAACCTCTGATAGCCCTGAAAGCTTAGTAGCATGTGGGCCTCCAAGGCTCCCAAAAAAATTCTCACATCCCTTTTCAAAATAAATCATACCCGCCATGTACGCCTCATTATGCACAGGCGATGGACTTTGGCTGATGTCTGCTGCATCCGGATTTTGCACGACAATGTCGCCTGCATCAATAAGCTTCTGAATCGTATTCTTTAGATTCCAAAACTTTTCTATGTCATGCCCCGGGGCATCTAAGCAATTTGTACACCTTTGAGAAAATCAAACTTCTTTGGAAGAGGGTTTGGCATTTTTATGTGGGTCGGCTTCAACATGTCCAATTTCCTTAGTCTCTGGAACAGACTGGCATATGATTCTCCCAGTGGAGTGAAGGTTTTCTTCTTTCGTAACCTCTCATTCTTAAATGCTTGATTGGGATGGAAACCTGATCCAGGGGGTTTTCGGTAGGCTCGTAGGGGTAGATAGGCATTTTGTGGAGCTGGGTACTGGGAAAGTGATGTACGACTTTGGGAGTTCTGTGGAGAGAAGTGGCATTGGGGAGGATCATCTGGTGCACAAGGATATCCACGGGGACAATGTCGAGGCTGGAGTGTTGATCGGGACTGCCCGGCGGATAATCTTTTCTATTTCTCTTTCTTCCACCCAAAATTACTAGGATGTTCCGAATGTCTTCCGTAGTATCTTTCAATGCCGAACAACTCAAGATTTTGCCTGACTTGATTCCCTCTTCTACCATCTCCCCCATTTTTAACACATCATTGAAAGGCTTTCCCAAGGCCGGGATCAAATGACTGAAGTAGGTGGGCCCCTGGGCTTGTAGGAAAAGCTCAACTATTTCTTCCTCACCAATCGGGGTACTGACTCGAGCCACTTGCTTCCTCCATCTGAGCCCAAAATCTCTAAAGCTTTCTTCCGGCTTCTTTTCCATTTTGGATAGGGAGGAGCGGTCTGGGGTAATGCCTGATTTGTATTGAAAGCATCGTAGAAAATCTTGAGCCAGGTCGCCCAATGTAGGCCATTTACCGACATCTTGACGAGTATGCCAGTCCAAAGCTGCCCCAGTCAGGATCTTACTGAAATTTGCCATCAACAGGTCATCTTTTTCTCCAACGTTTCTCATTTCACTACAATAGACCCTCAGGTGGGCTACTGGATCTCCACACCCATCATACAAGTTAAATTTTGGCACTTTGAACCCTGCGGACAGGCGAACGTCAGGGGACACATACAGTTATTTGCAAGCCATGCTACCCCGGTCTCCCGTTCCTTGTTTGTTCTTCAAGGATTGTGCTATGCCTTTCAGCCTCCTGGGTATCCCATCTTTCCCTTCTCTTCTGTGAACCTTTCATTTTTAACATGTGGCTCATCTCGCAGGACCTGTTTGTATGAGTAGGGAATCTTGTGGGCAACCTCTGAGGGGTAATATTGGGCATCATGAGCTTGGAGATAAGCGGGTGGATTTGAGAGTATGGAGGATCATTTGGCATTGTGTCTGGAGCTTGGGTAAAGGTGGCATCTAGGAAGCTAGGTGGTGGCAGGGGTGGTGCCTTCCCAGTCATCCAAGCCTGATACATGTCAGCCATGTGTTGTCTCAACATCTTTGCCTCTTCAACCAACCCATTGTCATGTTCAACCAACTGCTTTTGGGCACTGGTATCAACCAACTCAGTTCTATTGTTATCTGCCATTACCTTTTGACTTTGTGTTGTAGAGAAGAGTTACCAATTTAAAACCACAAACCAACCACCCTTCTGCTATGAATATAACAAAATGAAGCCATCACGTTAGCGTTAGGGCATTTATCAGGTAGTAATATCACATTGCGTGCAATGCACCTATCACCAATTAACGGTTCTTAGAATGACTTCAAGTGTCATAAGGTCACTTAGCATTATCCCAATTTGTTCATTTCAATCCTATCCTTTCTTTTCTTTTCTCGCCCTTCTTTAGCTCGCTCATTTTCTTTCCCCTTTTCTTTCTGATTATCGCTCTTTTTCTTCCTTTTTATTTTTCACCTCCCATAATTCTACTTTTTTTCCTCCTCTTTTTCCTTTTAAAAAAAAAATGATTCGATCGAACCCTATGCAGGTTGCCTACGTATCATGACCCCCATGAATCAGATCTTTGCATAGTTCTGGAAGATCGAGAATAAAGTAAACAAACTGACATTCTCATTTTCTTTTTTTTCTTTTCTTTAATGACTACTCTGATGAGAAAAAAGAAATAAAAGAAGCAAATCCTTTTTTTGAATTTTCTAGACTTAATGTTCTAAGACCTATTCTAAGCTCAAGCTTAACGGACATGTTTTTTTTTCTTTTGAAACAAATACTCTATCAAGAAAAAACTTTAGAAGAGAAAAATATTTTTTGATTCTTTTTTTGTTTTGTTTTTTTTAAAGAAGGAAATCTAAAGAATAAACCACATAAACATATTTTGAATTTTCATTTGATATCCTGATGCAATATTTCGAAACAAGCAATGAAAAAGATAAAACAAAATATTTTTGAATTTCAATTTTGATTGCCCAAAGAAGAAATTCTAATGATAAACAAAAGATAAAGTATTTTTATTTTCTATGTACAATATCCTAAAGTTCTAATGAAATAAAAAGAATTTTTCATTTTTCACTAATTTCCCAAAGAAACACCTCAAAAGAAAATCTTTTGGATTTTGAAATTAACACCTTAAAGAAAGATTTTAAAGAAGTACTAAAAGAAAATTCTCTTTTTTTTTTGAATTTTGGTCCTAATATTAAGGAAGCATAAAAACAATTCATTTTAAGTCCTAGATATTAATTGCCTAAAGGAAAAATAACCTCAATTTTTTTTTTATTTCTAGAATTAGTATTCTAAAAAAAATTTATAACGGAAATATAAAATGCAACATCTTTTTTTTTTTTTGAATTTTTGAGTTACAGCATATTTTTTCAAATATAAGGCAGAAAATACAATAACAAAGATTTGACATTACTATACAAAACTAGAAAGTAAAAGACGACATAAAATGAAAAACATACTCAAAATATAAAAATAAAACAAATCTCCTCAAGCAAATTCCTGACTGAGCGATCTTGACTGGATGGTCACGGGGTGTCTGTCATGCCCAAACTCCGGTAAGTAGATCCACACCTATGTGAAAAAACTCAAACCAACACTAGGTGAGACAATAACAATCCCTATTAGACTCATGCAAGACATGGTTGCAACGATTTTTCAAAAATTAACCTATACGGCTAAAAGTGGCTAAAACTGCAAGATTTGGCTAAAACCCAGCGAAGTCAAGAACCTAAAGTCAGTAGGAAGACCGGACCCTATGTGGGTTGCCTACGTATCAAGTTCTGAAAGACGAGAATCAGGTATGCGTAGTTCGGGCAGATTGGATACAGTTGAGAATAAAAAAAAATAATTTAGAGAAAATATATTTTTTGTCTTTTCCTTGAAAATGATGAAACATGCAAAATCTTTTTGGATTTTCTTTTTCTCTTTTTTTTTTTCCGAAAATGATGAAAAGTGTAAAATCTTTTGAATTTTTCAAGCTCTCGTTAATTTCCTTACCAAAAATCTGACAGAAAACATAATTGGGTCCCACTCGCTTTATCTTCACACCTCACCCTTTTTTTTTCTTTTATTATTTGCCCTCAACTATCATTGGTCCATCAAATGACCCTTTTACCCTTGAATAAATGCAATATGGAGCACATAGAATGCATCAAGATAGTCTGTTATTTTAGGTATACCCGTCCTAGACGGACCCAACCCCTGCATTGAGTCCCCTAAGTCAAATGCACATGATGCAAATAAGCGTTCCTACTAGGGATCCGAGATGAGACTGAGTTATTCTAGGTTCAAAACCTGGGCATATGTTCTAGACTGTGTACCTGAGTGGACAACTCGAGTCGAGGAGGGGGCTACATATCGGGAACCAAAAGGCCATCCGGCTTATTAACTTGTTCGAGCCTCTTTCTTATTTCAAGGTATGACACTAACAGAATAGGGAGTCTCGACCAGCAAGCACATCCCTGAAGATGAGAAAAGAAGGGTTTCGTAACAGTTTATATACAGTTCAGATAATATCAAAGCGGTAAAAGCAACATTCGCACATTAGGCCCAAACATTTAATAAAGTCAGATAATAGATAAATCCAAATATAAAAATTCATCTAAGCTCAAATTCTGAACCCTGAACCAAAGATTCTGGGTTCGTTCCCCAGCAGAGTCGCCAGAGCTGTCGCACCTCTTTTTCACTACACCCCCGGAGGGGTATAATAAAGGAGTTTTTCCAATTAAAGGACAATCGAAATGAGATTATTTATAAAAAGATTCAGTGTCGCCACTTAGGATAATTAATGGTGTCCCAAGTCACCGATTGAATCCTGAATCGAGAAAAAGATTGACTATGTTTAACAATCCGCGAACCAAAAATCCGAGTAAGGAATTCTGTTAACCCGGGAGAAGGTGTTAGGCATTCCCGGATTCTGTGGTTCTAGCACGGTCGCTCAACTGTTATATTCGGCTTAATTATCCGATTTTAAACAATTACGAACCTATGCAATTTTAAATTTTTAACCACTTTTATTCATTTTAGGAATATTGCAATATTACAACGTTGTTAAAACACGTCTTGAACCACGTCACATAAATGCACCCGCGGTCTTCGACATATTTTAACTAACGTTAAGATTTGGATTTGGGTCACATAAATGCGCACCCGAGTTTAAGGAGGTTAATTTAATATTACGCGCCTAAAGCAACTACCCGTTTTCAAGTTTGCTAGGGCCATGGAAAGTTCGCTAATGGCACACCTCTATTATTCTAAAAAATTAAGATTAATCAAGTGAGGGTCATAGGTTATATGATTCAAATGTGTGAGTGGCACTCCTCAAAACTATTCAACTAAATGAATTAAAGATATATGTATCTAAAGCTAATTTGAAATTAGGTACCAAAACTACGCCACGGGAACCGTACCGTAGTCACGATAATTTAGTTACGAGCCGAAAAGTTTGCCGACCCGAGAAAGTAAATAAAACGAAAATAAAAGAATGATATGATTTATCTTGAATCCGAATTTCTTTTACTGTTACCCAGCAACCCAACAATTCAAATCAATTCCAGTTAAGCCTTCATATTCGAGTCTCTAATTCAGTTAAGACCAACCATATCTTTACATGTTAGAAACCAAATGTACAATCATAGCAGATCTAAAAAAATTCATGCCCAACTCATAAAAACATATCAGAGCCAGCCCATCCTTTCGGAGGGAGGAACAATTTACTAAATATGAATTTCTTGTCAGTTACAAACCCCAAGAATGGCCAAAATTACCAGAAAAATTCAACCCTAGCTGGGAAGATAGTGAAACTATGCCCAAATCCAAACCAACATCACCTCATACCCCGGAATCCAAAAAGCCACCTGAACCTAAGATTCCACCAACCCAAAGGTCTACACAACCACAAATATTCATGATGAGCCCTTCAAGTTCCAGCCACTCCCAAGATTTTCCTGCACTTCAACCTTTTGAAAAAGAGGGTATCAGCCATGCTCCAAAAATCCCCAAGAAAAACATAGTACTACTATCTGGAGAAAAAACCCCAACAAGTGACGTTGAAGCAACAATGAACTGGCAATCAGAAAATTCCATCTGCCAGAACAAAGTGCTCAATAATATTGACAACACCATAAAAAACGTGGCCCATGCACAAAATAAGTTAATGAGTAAAGTGGAAACAATTGAGAAAAAGGTGGAACAGACATCATCTCAGCATGCAGGACTGATCAAAGCCTTGGAACTAAGGTTGGGAAATTTACAATATGAGATCTGTCCGCCAGGAACTTCACTTTTCCAATTTTTCCAACAACAACAACAGGAGACGATTTCCATCAAAGAACAAATCAAACTTCTGAGAAATGATCACTTTGAGCCACAAAGAACCCCAGTTTTCTCTTCAAAACCTACCTTCTTCCCTATGTCTCCACAAGCATACTCACCACCTAAATTGGACTACACCTTTTCTACCTTTCCATCTACCTCACAAAATCCAATCTCTTTCACCCGACCAGCAAAAGAAGAAAATGATTTTGATATCGTAAAAATGGTTTGGGAAAGGAAAGATGCCCTTGCAGCAAAGAAACAAACAAAGAAAAGGCGAGACCAAGGAGAAAGTTCAAAAGGATCGAACCCTGAAAATCTGATGATTTCTGACCAGAAGGCTCCAGACCTCTATGTCTCTCAGCCAAGATACATATCAGAAGAAGATACCCCATGGTCGGAATCCCTAAACTCATCAGACGATGAAACAATGGAAGATAGCTCTCAATCAAGCAATGAATCTACAACGAACTCTTCCGAAGAAGGCGACCCCCCAATATTTGTAAACCAGCCAAGAGATCCAGAAATATCTGAAGTAGATGATGAACAAGAAGGCATGACAGATGAACCAATCCCAGAAAGAAGATATGAGCCCATGGCGTCAAAGCCAGTTGGAACTGGTTTCCACACTTTCACCTTAGATGATGTCAAGGTTTCAAAATGGCCTCAACGGATCCAAGACTTCTATACTTGGATGGTGACCAGAAATTTGGTGGAACGAGAAAAGTATATCATCCTTTCAGAACTCACTTCACGGTTCTCAGGAATCCTCAGAGACTGGTGGAATGCACTTGGAATTCAAGACAAAAATACTTTTCTTACTTCCCAAGATTTTGCCTTCAACATCAGAATCCTACATGAAGTTTTCTGCGGAGATGCTGGACAAAGACAGGAGAAAATGCGAAGGCAACTCTTCGAGATGAAGTGTGTGTCATTCGACAGAAACGACATTGATAGACATTTTCAAAAAATGGCGAAGATATACTTCGAGATTGGAGGAGACATCAATCTAAAGCAAGCTTTTGTATCTTCACTACCAAAGTTGTTGGCAAGTCGAACCATGACCATCATCGAAGAAAAGTTTCAGTCCATAACCATCCCACAAATTGGTTACATCAGGCAAGCTATTTTCGTAGCATTGGATGATATTTGTACGAAGCGCTCTGCCCTAAAACAAATTATCCAACACAATCCAGCGCTTGATAAAGCATGCCGCAAATCTGATCTAATCACCGGATCAGGATGCTCCTGCCGCACATCAAGGAGAAGGAGAGAATTCAGGAGGTTTAAATGGCCAAGAATTCCAGATGAGAAATCAAGGTCCAAGAGACGCACAAAATATTTCAGACAGAGAAGGCCAGGAAATTTTCACAAGAAAAGTAGATGTTTTATTTGTCATAAGATTGGACATTTCGCTAAAAATTGTCCACAATCAAGAAGATCTGTCAAACTCATTGAAGAGATTGAAGATTACACTAGCATACATCTTAGAAAGGAGGAGGACCTTGAATCCATATTCTCTGTGGATGATGAACCTAATGACGAAACTTTATTCTCTCTTGATATCTATGAAGATCAAAGCAATGATCATTACCAGATTTCAGAACCAATGACCGAAGCTCGAGAGGAGATCAATGCTCTCACAGTCATTCCTCAAGTAGAACTCAAAGTCTATACATCAAAGTGGGACAAACCAACTCGAGTTATTGCTTTCATCGACACC